>JAAIXJ010000060.1:861719-908066 GCA_013403705.1 Heliconius hermathena
CCCACTCGAGGAGATGAAATATTTACTTAAATTTATATTTCCATTTCTTCGCTCTGGTGTCGAGGCTAAGCGCGGCGTTGAGTTCTGCCACTCAACACGCAATGCCTCCAAAATTCGGCAGAAAGTGGGGAACGAAGTGTCTTAACACTAGGTTCCCTCTGTCTACCCTGATGTGTGCGGGATACAGCGTGAAGCTGATTTATTTAATATATTATAGGATTATAAAAACACCTAATATAGGATTATATAAACCAATTTTAGATAAAATAAAAATCTAATTTACCATATTGTTTCTTATAAAATTGTATTTTTTTATTTATACATGTATGTACTAACATGATAAAACTTACATTATTAATTTCCTCCATACACACGAACTGCGGGGTGGAATAATATCGAAGACAATGATTATTTATAGTCAAAGTGGCTTTTGTCATCACGCCGACCGAACCTGCACCCATTAATTTTGTACCCATGTTTAAATATTGAGCGAAGACGGTAAATTGATTGTTCTGTCTCCCATACAGTTCGATTATTCAAATTTTTGTAATGTATTTTTCTAAATATCGTAGATAGGTATTTATAGATCTGGTTAGTCTTGGGTTTTATGATGGCTCTTTTAAAATATATTTGTTAACGCGATTGGTTGTGGGTTCGATTTCCAATTGCGAAAGTGAAATTATTTATATTTTTATTTTCTCGCTCTGGTAAGGAGGCAAAGGGCGACATTGAGATCAGCCATTTAACGCGTAATGCCTCCAGAATTTGGGAGGAAAATGGAGAACACAAGTATCCTAATATGAACGGAGCTTCTTAAGTAAGTTCCAAGGTTCCCCGCAAATAATTCCACCACGTTATTTGCGGGGTAGAACATAAAACTATTTAAAAATGAAAACTATTGATATACATCAAACAAAATCAGAAAAACTTAAGTTTTTATGTAATCGCGTCCCCGTACAAACGATCATAAGTCAACATAGGTATTTATTTGTACATAGCGTCCTCTCGAAACATAATTTGTCAGTCACACAAGAGAATATGACAGGAAACTTTTATTTGTCGGAGATAAAAGACAAAGGTTGGGCGTGTATTGGCTTCACTTATCTCACTACGACGACAATAGATAAACGAATTCCTTTCTTGGATGTGTTAAATATTAACAAATAAGGCTACAACGTTCGAATTCCGCTGAAATTTTTATTTACAGAAAATGAAAATGTTTTACATACCTACCTATTATTAGAAATCTGTAGTTCTCAAAAAAAAAACAAAAGAGAAAGCTAATTATATCTATGTATAATTAGTTGCAAAAACGCACAAATTCTTTAAATAAAACATTTAGCAATTGCACAAAAGGGGTGCACAATTTACTTTAAACTCCTTTTTTTATCTCTTATCTCTATCGATGGCTTATCGTTTTGTATACGCACGGGCCGAGCATCCATAGCTTTGGATCTCTTTGAGTGTACCGACGCCTGATACCTTTGTTCAGCGATAAAGTTTCCAGCTAACAATAAACCTACCTAAGTTAAGTAAACATTTCTTATCGTAGGTATATACCTAGTTATGATTTTACGATGTATTCATACCGATACGTAAACGCGGCCGTGAAATGGTTAGTTTTGATGTAACATTTGCTGCGTATCTAATTGTATTTGTTATTTAGATATGGAATGAATAACTTACGTTTTACTGTTAATTATGACTTATCTCGTTCTTTAAATGATAAATTTACCTAACATACTGTATTTGTATAATTTATATAATATTTGTGAAGCCATATGTGGCGCTGAGTTACAAGCGAGCGATTGTAAGCGCGACAGATTGTAGTTTCGATTCCAACTCGAGGAAATGAAATATTTTATATTTTTATTACTGCTCTGGTAACGAAGCAAAGCGCGCAAATGCCTCCAGAATTCGGCGGAAAGTGGAGAACGAATGTGTCTTAATAATAACAGAGAACACAAGAGCAATAAAATTGAAAAGTAAGGTTGTAAATAATACAATTGTAACATAAGAAATATATTCAACTAAAAAAAAAATTGTGAATCAATTTGGGAACCTTCAGTATATCTAAGGTTACCCCACTTCGCACGTCCATTCACCAGTCCATTGAGTGTTTGCTAAGACCAGTTCACACCGGCGTCGCACTGACCGTCGTAGCGCCACGTGACAGGTGATCTACCTGACTTTGTGGACACTATGAGTTAGATCCGTTTAAATATATTTGCGGTCAGATTTTGGAGTGTTTAACGACTCTATGGTTTCCGCTTTTACGATTTTATTAGTATTTTTTTACAGTTTTTTGTTTTGTAGTGTATATAGGTATACATAGATAATATTGTTGATAGATTAATTTATTTTTATGCTTTTTAAAGGTATGTTTAGTTGTAAAATATGTCGTTACTAACATTTTTTTTGTTGTAATTTATTAAAATATATATACATTGTCAATGATAACTTACGTATTACTTATTACAATATTTCATATTATCGCACAAAAATCAAAGCATAGGAAAAAATATATAAATGCATTTAACTAAATACATATATCAGTCTCCGTGAATAAATCTTTGAAGCTTTAAGAAAGAAAGTTCCTCCTACGCCTTTGGAAGTAAAAATAAATTTGAATAAAAAAGTAAAAATAAATTTGAATCCCCAATCGGCCACTGTGTTACGCGCCACGCCCCGCACGCTGATTGGTGAACAGTAGCCGGATTCAATTTTTCGTTGCGTATGCGCATATGATTTTGATAGAGGAAGACGTTATATATTTTCGATATATTTTATTTCTTTGCATTAATATTGTTTTTTAAGGTTTGATAATTATAATGTAGTATATCATTGTTCTTTAATAAATCTATTATATGATTTTGATATGGTTTAACGAAATTATGATAGATATTGCTATTGTTCCAAAGCTTCTTAGAAAATGTTATTTATAGCTATATATAGTAGGCATATTTATATAAAGCGAAATATAGATAAAAAAACGCACACAGCTGGGTAGGCAGAGGGAAGCTAGTGCTAAGACACTCCGTTCTCAACTACTAACACTACGCGAAGTGTAGTTAATTATAATTTACACATTAAAACTCATTTAATACGATAATATATGAGAAACGTTCACACGAGAGAGTATTTTTAACCGATCAAAATCATCTATTACAATACATGAGTGCACAGCCACAGCGTTAAGGCCATGAGATAGAGCCCTTAGGGTGTACCCAGGTTTTAATTATGTATGTTTGGTCACGAACTGTAATAAGACGACCTCCTTTGAGACGATTGAGTGCCTTAGCCTTCTTAATTGGTATTTAGAAGGTTTAATTTGTTTTATATTTCATGGAGATTTGCTTGTGTTCGATCGATTTTAGTTGTGAGTGTTATTGTAAATTTAAATGGAAAATTTATGTCAGTATTATTTTTAATTTCGACTTGTTTTTGGGTTATATTTTTATTATTGGGGGATTATATGTTTTAGTATCCTACTTATTTAGAAAAATAACCCAAGTATGGAAAAACAGTTTAAAAGTGTTTAAAAAATATTTTAGTTTCAATTGTCTTCAAATTAGTTGTTGAGATTAAACTGGATGATAGGTTTCATCGATTACTACAATAATTTTACAAAGGCTATAAATAAATACCACAGTGTACCTACATTCAGTGAGTGCGAAAGTGATTTTCTATATTCGTATAACCTACAGCAGATATCTAAAACAAAAAAGTACCCAAAATCTACCTCAACTTCACTAACACCAAATTTTCATTATACAAATTTCATCTATAATAAATTATATACAAAGGAATTTAAATACAACGCTACATCGATCAATACATCTAAACCAATCAGAAGTAATCAATTCGTAAGAGTTCACAGACTGTTATTAAAGATCTCTCCTTCGTGTTTGATTGGCCGCCGCGTAAACCAGTAGCGTGGGTTCGTGTGATATCCACATAATGTACCGTCGGCTGTCGGGCGTATAGAGTCGATATGAGTATATGGGAGGAGGGTGGAGAGAGTGTTGGAAAATTAAATTTTTATATTTCAATATATTTTTTATTGTTTTGATATGTTGTTTGAAAATGATTGAATAATTTATATATCTGTGACGCTATTAGGTTTAAATTATAAATTATGATTATTTATAGAAATAGAAATATTTATGTTTTTTTAATTGATTACTAGATATATAGTTTTCGTTTAAATAAGACATTTAGCTGAAATTTTCATTTCAAACGTGACTTCTTTTCGATAATCGTGTTTTTTTCTTGATTCCATTTAAATGTATAATAATTTTGTATTTTTCTTTCATTTCTAAAATAATTACGAATATAATCGATTTCTCAGTAATAAACAAGTCGAAGTTAGTATATTATGTATGTAAAAGTTGAAACATAGGCAATCAGCTGAAATGTACGGAGGGAGGCGCTCGCCGGGGGCTATACGAAGCGCCCAATATATCAGACGCATAAATGCGGTAGAGTCTTTAGTAGGGCTTAATACTTTTTATGTTATTATAGAGTACGAAAAATTCTAATAACTATTTTAGTGTAATTTTATTTCAAATTGTAAGATGTAAGTTAATAAGTATTCGCATTTATTTTAGAAAGTTTTATAACTGAAAGCTTAATTTGTTTTTGGTTATTGTTATCTTATTGTAAAATAATGTATGTAACTAATGTACATTTTGCCCAAATCCCTATATATCATAATTGTTTAATATACTATATAGAAAAATTTAATGGTGTATAATGTACTTTTTTAATTATTTAAAAAAAACAAATCAGCTTGAAAATATTAAAATTAAATATATGTGTAAAAAAATGAAAATATTTTATTAAAAAAAATTAAAAGAATTGTAGCGTCGACCGCTCTCATCTCGTCGCTGTTCCACCGCGCGCGCATACCGTTCCTGTGGGAACGCGCGAGACATAAACTGTTACGTTATTTCTGCTCACTCATTATCTTGTATATTATAATTTGGATGAAACCAGTTCTTTATTATAAAAATATATGTAAATTTAACTATAATATTACTTATACATTTTATAAAACATATAAGAAAAAATGAAATGAATTCGTTATAGATCCGTTTCAAAAAAAAGATAAAAATTATATATCAAAATAAACATTTATTCATTAAAACCACAAGGCAATTATAAGCATCGTGATTCAGCTTTATAGGTCTCCAAGCAAAATGCCAGTGCCTGCATCCCTTTCATCATTGAAATATCTTTCATGTATGCGAGAGAGAGGTGTGTCATTGTTCGTAAAATGTTAAGCGGAATGATAAACACTATTTTGTGATGAAATACGGAGACTCGCGGTGGGTTTTGATTTTAAGCTATATATAATGTTTAAATATTATTTCTATTTATTATTTTCCTTTTAATTATCAAAGTGTATAATGTTTCCCTTCTATACCACTAATTAAAAAAGAATTACCTAAGAACATTTAAAATCAAATCATAAATATATTATAAATTTAAACGTGACTTTAGTTATTTTGAAAAAACAAAAAACTAAGCCCATCAATACAAGCTATCAATAATATAATATTTTTTGACAATTGCATAAGTGAGCTTACAAAACTGATTGACGAATTCCAACAAAGGCGGACGCCGAAACACCAAATCCCAATGGTCTCATGCTGACTCGACATTCGGCCTCGTGAAAGACGAACAATGGGCACAAAGAGACGTAATAGACCGTATTAGACGCGACTATAAAACCATTGACACAGTAACTTGATAAATACTGTATTTTAAACCGTAAAAATCGTCCTTTTCAGTTGATTGTGCGCTTTCTTATAATAGTCGGTGCTGAGTAATACTGACTTCATAATTTATCATGGGGGGTATTTAGAGATATTTTTTGGTGGGGAGAGGGGGTTTTGGACGTTAGCTTTGAACTATTTGTTTTCTTATAATAATTTTTCGGGGTAAAATCTTCTGGGGTGGGCATTAGACCATTTTGGGCTGGGCACAGACCACCCGGCCCCGCATATTCCTACGCCGATATAATCAATGTACAAAATTCAAGTAATTTACAAGTCTGCAACTATTTCGATTACTAGGTACATTAAGGGCCATATAAAATAAAATATTTTGTAACCACATACAAATGTATGGGCAATAAAAAAGTTTTGTTCGAGATATGAATAGAGCGAAATTAGCCTCGTATTAACGATTTCTCTTTAAGATGCTAGTGATAAAATTTAATTACGATATTCATACATACGAAAACAACCATTACTTTTATAGTTTTGATCCTTGCTTTAATAGTTCAATACTTGGAGTTAAATGTAAAGGCTGATAGATTGCTGGTTTTTATTGTCCATTCGCGTTGTTTTCAACTTATTCGCTATACACTGCTAGCGTGCCAGCTAATTTGTTACAATATATTCATATTTAACTGGTACTGTATAGGGTAGTATAAAAGCCGTTGCCTCTCTTACTATGTTGCTAACAATCGAATGTTTTTCTCAGTGACTATAAGTACTTGTGGTGGATTGTGGAATTTTGCGTAATTAACTTTAAAGTGGCAGTTTTTGTGGTCATCATTAAGGTGTATTCTGTAGCCAGTGTTTACAATGATTATATCGGTGGAGATTTTTAATAGCTATATATAGTATTTTTTTAATGAGTTACACGACCAAATTGTATTGCAGCAACTTTGATAGACGATCGTGGACTAGTGGAACTGTTGTAAGGAATTCAGCTTCACGCTGTATCCCGCACACAGCAAGGTAGGCAGAGGGAACCTAGTGTTAAAACACTCCGTTCCCCACTTTCAGCCGAATACTGGAGGCATTGCGTGTTGAGTGTCTTTTTTTTAGTATTTACACTACGTTTTGATGGATATATTTTTGGATTGTCTCTGCTTTTTCAAATATTTTTTTGATTGTATATGTTGCTGTAATTATAAATATTTATAAAGACACTACATTCTCATTAGGACATACAATTCCTCACAGTCCGCCGAATTCTACGAACGAACAAGGAAATGAAAATATCAAATATTTAATTTCCTCGAGTGGGAATCGAACCCATAACCTATCGTGTTTACAGTCACACCTTGAACCCATAGGCTGACCTCATATTTATGATAAATTAATAATATTGTTTAAAATTATATTAATTTAAAACTATATTTCAAAATTTTGAATGATTACATACATTAGACATCGCTTTCACTTAGTACGTAATTATTTAACACGTTGAGTCAAAGCTTTTAAAACAACAAGGTAACTTCAAGTTTACCTCATATGACTCATATCTGAGATTTGTCGTCTTACATTTTGATTTACATTAATGTTTGAATGTGAAACAAAAATTTAGTAAAAAATAATTAAATATAAGAATTTTTATATTTATATAAAATTGTAGTTTCATGTATGTACCTATATTCAATTTCAAAAGAGATCAGTCGCTGTGCAATGTCACAGGCGTGCGACTGTAAATGCGATAGATTGTGCGTTCGATTCCAAGGAGCTGGAAATGAAATATACAATATTTTTATTTTTCCGCTCTGGTGTCGAGGTATACCGCGGTGTTGAGTTCCGCTACTCAACACGCAACGCCTCTAGAATTCACCAGAACGTAGGGATCAGATTGTCTTAACACTTGGCTTCCTCTGCCTGTCCTGCTACACGTGGGATACAGCGTGAAGCTAAAAAAAACAAATATTACGAAATAAAAGCAACTTCCAACCACATATGAAATATTTAACCAAAAAAAAACCCATGACATTATTTCAGCGAAAATTATATAATGTCAAAACATATTTTGAACCATTCATTGTTTTTCTAATTAAACATATATTGTACCTAGTACTACATCGTTTACTTCTATGAATCGCGGGTCATTAGTTCAAACGTAGGTATATTTATGAATCATAAATTGATAGAATCGTCAATTTAGTATAGCGTAATTTAAGGTGTGTTCTGATTCATACCCGTACAGATCCGCCTCACTGAGATGAGTGTAATCAACTAGTGACACAAATAGATTATATCTTTTCGGCTATCAAAATGAATCGTAATATTTTAAAATTAATTTACAAAACATTTAAACCTTAGAATGAGTCACAGTAAACTGTGACGAAAACTTTTTTTTGTGTCACTTTGTATGTTCCGCACTCAGTAGAGTGGGCAGGGAAAATTCTAGTGTTAAGACACTCCGTTCCCCAGTTTCCGACGAAATTCCAGAGAATTTGGTTGTTGAGCGGCCCAACACTATAGGAATGAAAATAGAAATATTAAATACTTCATTTCCTCGAGTGAGAATCGAACCCACAATCTCTCGCGTTCACAGTCACACTTCATGCCCTTGCGCCACGACTGACCTCATATTGACTATTCGTCATGATGATTACAAAGAAGATTTACAAGAACCCGGCAGTTGGAACAACCGTTACTGTTAGCTAACAATGACGATAATTTCCACAAGATGAGCAGTAAATTTAAGATAAACCCGCGACCATCTCTCATACCATAAGAGGCATTTATTTTGCTACTAAAGAGGGAACTTCGTGACTATCAGATGTTTATCAAAAAGTACCGGCGCAGAACTAACCCTAAATGGTAGCTATGTATGTCGAAATATGTAATATAGAACTTCTTTCGCCCGCCATGTCCTCGTGATCCACAGTAATGTGAAATTGTTATCTCGCTGACAGTAAAACGATGTGCGCTACTTTAATAGAGTCATCTTGGGAATTCACATTAAAAGTTATGTTGCAAAAATAAACTCCATTATCTTTGTTGATATTTTGTTCTGATATAAAATGGACATTAAAAACCTCACATTTGCCGACTTCGTTTGAGTTTTACAGCTTCTTTATTACGCAGTTGATTCCATGTAAATTTCCTTTTTTTTAATTAGCTTGCGCTCACATCATATTTGAGTACAACAGACCGTTGAAATATGCATTATTAATTGACATCCCGTTAGAAAAGAAACAAAATAAATATACTTAAATTACGCGGAACTACATATACTGGAAAGAGCATTCTACCGCTAATAACAGAAGGCAATACAAACGGTAATTTAGCGGGTGCAAGCGCCAGTGCCGAAATAAGCAATATCGTGAGTGGAACGCACGCACGGTAGCGCCGCGAGCCACCCGCGGCTTTCCCACCGTCACCGCGTACTGCACTGTAATCGCTGCCATTTAATACTTGTACGGTGTACCTGTAATGATCCACTGTATCGTAATCACTAATATTTATATATTAATTATATATATTTTTTATTATAGTTTTTATAATATTCAGGAAGACTAAAATGTAAAGGGATTCATTGTATCTAGAAAAACTGAAAATTTTTAGTGTTATAAACTGATGTTTTATAAAGAACGATCGGTGTATACATTCAAATACATAAGATAGTAAGTGCTAGTGTATAATTCCTGCCTGGCATCTACCATCAGGCACCAGCCTACCGTCCGCTACCTGTTCATTGAGAGCAGAGCATGTGGTGGGGGCTACGCGCCTTCCGCGTAACATTATCAGTAGTTTCCGCACCCTCTCGCCAGCGCAGTTGCTAAACGCACCCGGCCTACGTCGCACGTCCACCGTGACACGTCTAGTTAACTTTAATCCGTGTTTTAACGTCAAACTTCATTTGTACTATTAGATTTTTGTACCAAGCTATTAAGAAGTATAGTGAAAGTGTTAACTATCTGTTCTATCGTGATTAAGGTGCGTATACTATCATTAATTCCAATCGATGTTTATTATTACAGCGATTATCGACGGTCGCAACTAGTAATTTATACATGTTAATTACGAATGTACTTATAAGTAATACTCATCGATTACAACAGCAATAAAAAAGTGCATTTACATAAATTTATGAGTGTTTCGTATATTTATATACCAATGCTAGGTTTCGTTTCATTTACAGCATTTGTTAATTAGCTAATAACATCCATAAATATATCTGTCGTATGTTTTTTTCGTATACGTGTAATGACTTCTTAAGTAAATATCTAGTAAAACAAATTAAGAATTATACTTATCAGCGGCGTTAATTAGGGGACGAGATACGGCAAGATATTTCGAGCTTTATATATATAGTGAGAAGTATCACATTTGATTGTATAATGTTTCTGATAAGTTATCATTGTCACACAGGCGCCCAAGCCCCGCCCGCAGCGAGCACCATAGATCAGACAAAATGTTCGCCGTGATGCAAATCGACGAAGATCACTCCAGGGATTTTAGGCGTAAACTGCGCCCAAAGTGCGAGTTCGTCTGCAAGTATTGCCAACGTCGGTTCACCAAGTCCTACAACCTGATGATTCACGAACGCACCCACAAGAGCCCCGAGCTGTCGTTCAGCTGCGAGGTGTGCGGGAAGAGTTTCAAACGGCAGGACAATTTGCGTCAGCACAGGTTAGCTTTTTGTATTTTATTTTATTATATGTATCTTGGCTTTTTTTTTTAGAAATTCTATAACATATTCGCAAATAGGTTTTTTATTCATATTTTTTAATACTGCAATACGAAAAATTATATTAGAGAAAACCGATTTTTGGGTTTTTCGATATTTAGTATTAGTAAAATATATCTACAACTTTATTTACTGTTGAAATTGAATTAATTTGAAATATTACGTTCATATAACATTATAAAATATGTACATACATGTTTCTTTTATCAATACCATTGTTGTGATTAGTGTCGACGAGATTTATTAATATACAATTTTTCCTGTGACAGTAAAATAAGGATCGTTAAAGTTATTTATTGGTTCAATAAAATTAAACTTTTTTAATTTGATATTTCAATGGATTAATAAAATGTGTATGTTCGATTATAACTTACGATATAGGTTCATAATATAGTATAAGTAACAAGTGAACAGTTTCAGCTTTGTTTGTATGATTTTCATTTTCTTTTGTATATTTGGTGTAATTTCAGTTAAAATTTTTAGTTGAAAATCATGATTATTAACATTAGAATTTTTATTGTGTTTGTATTTTTTAATAATTTCATAATTAATACACAATGTTAAACATATTTTTATTATAATCTATGAAAATTATATAAAAACAGATACATTTATACCTATGTTGATATGGTTAGTTATACATTGAACCAAAAGCAAAAATCTCGTATACTTTAAATTTTAACTTTAAAATTAATATTTAAAGAAATTACAATTAAAAACGGTATTCATTCTCAAATTTACTCACAAACAAACAAAACAATCTAAATAAAATCACAAAAATCTAACTTAAACTACAGAATTCGGTCAAAATCTTGCGTAATAGATATTTAAGACCCACATACTGCAGTGACACAGGAACACAAGGCCGTGGTGAGATAAGTCTCACTTTATTAGGGTCTAGCCTATCACGGGTGCAATCAGCTGTCGTGGAGTACTGTACTGAGATGTCACTTGCTGGCTCCTACTGTTACAAAGTTACCGCATTGACCGATATACCTTAGGGCCAAATAATTTATATATAGTTTTATCAAATTAATAACTTGAACTGTACTAGTTGTGATTGTTATCGCCAAGCGACAGATTGTGGGTTCGATTCCCACTCGAGGAAATTAAATGTTCAATATTTTCATTTCTTCGCTGTGGTGTCGAGGCAAAGCGCAGCTTTGACTTCGGCTACTCAATACGCAATGCCTCCAGAATTTAACGGAAAGTGGGAAGTGGAGTGTCTTAACACTAGGCTTCGTCTATCTACATTCTTTCATGCGGGATACAGCGTGAAACTGAAAAATATACTTAAAAATTATAGCTGTGGCCATTTTCATTTATGTATAAAAATAATAAGCCTGTAAATCAATTTTTCATATTAAACAAAATACTACCAATTGGGCAATAAACCTTAAATGTTCATACTAAAATGTTAACATGAGATCCTCATGACATTGACGATTTATCATCAATTATAAGTGATTCAGGCAATTAAATTGTGAATTTGTAACGCCTTATCTATATTAATGATTTTGACGGTGCAATTTATTATTAACATATAATGTCGATTACCGATTGACATAAAAAAGGTAATATAAAAAGTAAAACATTATTGCTGTCATATTAGGTTCATTAAACTTTTGACATAAGGGTGCGTTCACACGCGCCGTGTGACGGGATAGGCGACGTCACACCAATTAGTGAAGACGTATTTGAATGGTACATGACAGTGACAGGACACACTCGCCCACAGATAATTAACATACAATGTAATAGTAGCGACAAGATGACAGGGTCACAAATGCAAATAGTGTCGTATTTTGTCCTAAACATTGTCATAAGTAAATAATAGGCTTGTAAATCCGATAAATTTTAAGTTTCCTTTGTTAAAACCAAGAACTTTAGTTATAAATAGATTATTGTATAAATTTTCTGATGCCTGAGAATTACACATTGTACTATTACTCCTACTAATAGTAGTATTGTCTCCCATTTTCTTTTACAACAAACCAGGGACAACTCACGCGTACTGGGCCCCGTGTGAAAAGCGAGTCCGTATCCGCTACTGCGATCGCCGATAGATACTTCACGATGCAAGTCGTGAGCTCGTGACGAGCGAGCGTGTTAACGGTGCTTAATAGCCACTAATGCTTCCGAAACTGTGCGAACGCGGTAGCCCCATACGTGAACGTATAATTTGCAGTTGCCGTACAAGGAACAGTGTGCACGCCGCTTAACCCGCCGAACCCGAATTGCGAGTAAGCCGCCTATTTGGAGGGTTACGGTAAAAGCTCGAGAGCGTTTAGCCTAAGTGTTGGCTAGTAAAATCGTTTTTAGATATTTTGTTGCAGTTAGGTAGGTGCATGTTGGCTTAGTCGAGGCCAGCTTATAATATATTTAACAAAAATACTTTAATTATGTCATTTATTTATTATCAAGTATTTTTTTTAATTTTGCTAAACATTATTTTTTTAAATGTATAGAAAATGTTTGAAATTAGCTTCAAGCAATAATCCTCACATAGTAGGGTAGGCAAAGAGAACCTAGTGTTTCTACACTTCGTTTCCCATTTTCCCTCGAATTCTGGTGCCGTGCTATGCTCCAACACCAGAGCGAAGAAATGAAAATATAAATTTACATAAATATTTCATTTCTTCGAGTAGGGATCAAACCCACAACCAGTCGCGTTTACAGTTTTACACAAGTCCCCTTGTGCCACGTCTGGCCTCAGAAATGTTTGTTTGTATATAATTACTTTATATTGAATAAAATATTCATTTAATATATATACATAAGAGAAGTATGAGAGATGCTGCATGTGGCCAGCTCGTGTGAATCGCACTACGAGACGTGAGCGCCCTTGGCGTTTGAGTACCGCTACTGATTATTTTACTAAGTATATAGAAAACTAAAGACTTTACAATTTCAAATGTAGAGACAAATTTTCACTATAGACGTTCAATATAATATAATTGTGATGAAATAATTATAGTTAAAATCGTGTGACTGTAAATGCAACAGGTTGTGACTTGAATATAATATACGAGGAATTGAAATATTTATTTAAATGTATATTTTAATTTCTTCGCTCCGATATCGAGGCAAGAGGCTGCATTGAGTTCCGCCACTCAACACATTTAGAATTCGGCGAAAATTGGAGAACGGAGTATCTTAACACTAAGCTTCACCAGCTGAGAGACCACATGAGAGATGATAGAGCGTAAAGCTGAAAAAAAAACAACTATACTAATAAAGTAAATACTTCTCATGAACAAAACACATTTCGAACGATTGTAATCAGCTTTAAAATATTCGAATCCCGATACCTACACCGTTATTTGAAAGCCAACACAAATTTCACTCGAATACCCTCTCGTATATCATAGCAAAATCCCTGAGAAACCAATGCAAATGTGACATTTATGCAAACTTAATTAAGCTTACATCTGAACTATAATTTATCGATCGAATCGAATAATCGTAATTAAGGTCTAGCCTTTGACGTATCGATAACAAAGGACCGAGTTTAATTGCGATTAGAAATCGATGTTCGACTGTTTTGTTTAGTGCACTGGGTCTGGGTCACTGATACGGGGGTCTTCGAGAGGTTCTATATTTGCGCACGCGTAGGTACTAGGATGATTTATTACGAAAAAATCTTAGGTTATTCGATTAACGTCATTTTATATATTATAATTTATATTTCCTCGTTTTTCACTCATTTTAAAATTTTATGGTTTATTTTTTAGTATAGGTAAAATGTTTCTGTTTTGATAATATTTTATATTGGCGCAGTGGCACAAGCGTATGTCTGTAAACGTAACGAATGTGGGTTCGATTTCCACTAGCTGGAATGATTTATTTATGAATATTTACATTTCCTCTTTGTGATTACAAGGCAAAGCGCGACGATACGTTCTGCTGCTCAACATACAATTCCTTATCCGGCGGAAAGAACAGAGTGTCTTAACACTAGGTTCTCTCTGTTTACCTGTCTAAAGGCAATATACAGCGTGAAGCCGAAAAAAAAATTAATTCTACGTCTACTTCTACAATTAGTAAACACAAAACAAATCAGATTTAACTTTACAGACCTAGTTTAAAAAGGTCGCGTTAAGAATAAAACAGTACAACAGCTGGCCGCGGTTGTTCAATTGTACACAATTGTTCGCGCTGCGTCCGAAGTGGTAACTTTAATTAGTCTCGCCTGGGAACATCGCGGAATGTATAGGACGTTTCTTTTATTCTAATTTTATATTAGGACCCTCGTGGCGCAGTTGATTTATTATATAAATGGATTAGGTTCTATTGCAGTTTGTTACAAATGTTAAGCAAACGCCTAATATCGAATTAAAAATGCGTAATTCTTGGTTCCCTATTCTATTTTGGTTTGTATATTTATTAATTTAGTTGGTATTAGATGCTTGAAATAGCAATTTTTAGAATAAAATATATTAATATTTTAAAATAAACCTACTTAGCACGAATATGTCAAATATATTGCGAATAATTTATTACAGAAATTAATTTAGAATACTACATTACAAGCCAATAATAAAAATATTACAAAATTTAAACCTTACCAATGTTTAAACACGCTGTATACAGAAATAAAGCGTTCCTTTCCCACAGTCAGTCGCACATACAGGGTGTTCGCACGAACTCACCCGGCGTTGTACCCGCGGAAGTATAAATGCCGCCTGTCACCTAAGCCCTTTAACTGTTGCCGTGGCGAGATTCGGCGTTGTTACGATCGTTGTTACGATTACGTAAATTGCACTATCGAATGCAACTTGCATAGTTCATGTACAGTGCAACAGTTAAGTATGGTATTGGTTGTTATACTTAAGTGTTGTTTTAACAACTTGTGTTGCTTCTTGTATAGATATTTGGCCTTTTGTTGTTTTAGATGTGTATGCAATAAAACAAGATATTTTGAAGTAAAACTAAGCTAAACAAAATTATATTGAATCTTTTCTAAGATTGTTGATTTGTTTGATTGATTTTCTAGCTCAAGCTTCACGCTGTATCTTGCACACAGCAGGGTAGGCCGACGGAACCTAGTGTTAAGACACTCCGGTCCCCATTTTCCATCGAATTCTGGAAGCATTGCGTCTTGAGTGGCGTAACTCAACTCCGCGTTTTGCCTTCACACCAGAGCGAAACAAATGAAAATATTCTATTTAATTTCCTCGCATGTGATTCAAGCCCACAGCTTGTCTCGTTTACAGTTACTTACACGTCTGTGCTTCTGCCCCACTACGGGCCTCTTTTCTAAGATATAAATATAATTTTGTAATCTAGCTTGTATGTGGTTGACTGAACTTATTGTTTGTTATTTGACATACTTTTCAAAGCTTAGAGCGTCAAATGAATGGAAACTAGGTTTTTGTGATGAAACTTTTTCATTACAGTGTTTTTATTCTATATAAACATAATGCTGAAAATGCATGAAGATAACAAAGAACTGAGATATTTATCTCGGTAAAACTACAAGTTCACGGGCGCTATACACGTCTTCAATATGGTGCTATAAAACCGGTGACATTGTATATAGTAAGAACAAAAAAACCTCCAAATGTTAGTGACGCAAGCCTCCAATTCTATTTTATTCTATTTTTTGTGTATGAGAATCATATATATGTTCTGTTAAATAGCATATCGTCTTTTCTAAATAATATATCAATTATTATTTTTTAATACACACGGAAATTGAGTGTCTTAACACTAGGTTCCATTTGCTTACTAGGTTCCCTGCTATATGCGGGATACAGCGTGAAGTTAAAAAAATATAAAAGATGAATGTGATAAAGCTTAGAACGAAACAGATGTTTCGACTTTATGTTTGTACATTGGCATGGTCTTAGATAAAGAGGATATACTAAAGAGACATTTCGAGGGATTATAAAGCTCTGAGACCCTAATTGTTGCCTCGTTGGATTTAAGAGAATCTCTTGCAAGGAAATTTTAATCTCGTTTTGTTTGTAACGGTGTATTTTTTAATACTAATTCTTTTTATTTTGCGGTTTTTGGTTTTTGTTTATTTTTGTTTGGTCTAACGGTTTTCTTAATTTAATCCTTATTAAAGTTAACAAAATTTTTAAAAATAATGAAAACATGTAATGCATAATGTAATAATTATTTTGTTTGTTATTATTTATATGTATAATCAAATTTTTCCTTTACAGCTATAATATTAGTGACTTTAGTTTTTTCAACAGCAATTAAGATAACATTACTTTACTGTGTTATTTTGTCAAAAATCTATAATAATAATTATTCGAATTATGATTTTTTATTAATAATACTGTTAATAATAATATTTTTCTCAATTGTTGTAGATGTAGTCAATGCTTGTGGCGGTGAAGGTGATGGAGATAGCACGATCAACAACAGCGGTCTCTCTTACACAATAGAGTAAGGTTCATTACATTATATTACTAGAACATCTGTGTCATATCCACACTATAAAAATAAATTTGCGTTTTCATATATCAGTATTAATATCTTCTCATTAACTGATATAATGTAAAATAAAAAAAAATATAATTTCGTATTTTAAAAAAGGTTGCCATTTATATAAGTGTGTGGATTCAACCGTATATGAAGAGACCGTTTTAATATAGCATTATTTTCAAGCAATTAAAATAAATAAATAAAGTTTTTTAAGTTCTTCAAGATCGTGCTAAAATTAATATCCACAAGCATTCTCACTTGTAATATATTAACAAAAGTTTAACGTTTTCAGGAACATTTTTTTAAATTCATAAACTAACATTAACTTATTTTTACAGAGATATACACTACAGTCCCAATAAGGAGACCATACACTACCGATAGTGATACATCAAAAATGAACACAAAACACCTAGTGCCTAAATATGAAAATATAAACAGTATTCAAACTTCTATTGTTGACGCTAGAATGGAGTGTTGCCAATGAAATGATTATTAATAATTATCTTTTGTCTAGAAAACATCCTGTATAATATATGGCATTAAAATATACTTTACAAGTATTTTAGCGGCATGGATTATATACTAAAATTGTGTTTCCTGGACATAGATTAAATATTTAGTATATTACCCGTAATACCTTATTGTTGTTTATAAATTTGAAAAAAAATCTTGATCGGTTTTTTTTGTGAATTTATCACAACAACTAAGAGATTTAGCAATATTTTATTATTTTTTTTTCTTTTGGCAAACTCGGCATTCTGGTGATTTGTAAATAGTATTTATTAGGTTAAGTGACGGTAGTATTTACAAGGCTTCACTGCTTAGCTATTTTATGTAAAAAATAATATTTATATAATATTTTAAATATTGTTACTAATATAATCATCTACGTAGAACGTAACTTGGATAGGTTTGATACAAAAATCTGTTTAATAAAAAATAAAAATCGATTTTTTTATCAAATCGAGTTATTGATCGAAACTTTCAATATATTCGTCCGTATATATGAAGCTTTTATGTAACATTCCATATCGCTTATGTACATTATAAGGGTTGTTCCTAATGCTTAGAAATATGGGTACCTACATAATATAATTTTAATATTGACACGGCTTGGCCTATACATATTATTAAATGTATTTTGAAATTAAGTAAAATAATGACCGAATCAAAAATTCGATCATAGATAGTTAATCATAATTTTTGTACTTAAGTACATAAACTTATAATAACAGTAACAATAAATTTAAGTTTTAATATGTTTTTTTTCTATTCCACACACAGTTTTTCAAGAAATTGTAAGTATCTGACATGACATATGATTTTAATTTTTAAAGTTTTAGCAATATTTTAACAGAAATATAATATTCTAATATATAGAAAAGAAAAGAAATGAATAGAAAAATAACATAATATTGTTATAGATTTTATAATTAAGTTGAACTACCATTATTTCGCTGTCAAAGCGAAATATGTCTGGTAAAGTTTACTGTCTAACATGTCTTTACAAAATATATAAATACAGTTTATATATCAAATGTCAGAAGACTATGCTTATATATATAATAAATATATTTTATTAATAATATTATTATTACGGTGGTAAGAAATGGATGCTGTGGATAATTTGCAAAGTTTACATAGTTAATCTTTTATCTAAAAAACTAAATAGCTTAAGTAAAACAATAAAATTCCATATATGGGATAATCAAATAGAACTCAGAGTTAGTCAAACATTAATTGTTACACTACAATTAATAATTATACAGTGTCAAAACACTTTTCTTTCCGTCTTTAGCAATTTAACTAGTAAACTTATCATTTTATTTATACAGTATCTTTTATATTCCATGTGCCAATATTAGACAGGGCTCTGTCGCGTAGCCATATTTTATAAAAAAAATTAGATGTATAAACTTATTTTTTTTTATTCATTATATATGTATTACATTCTGTAGATCGATGATAATAAAAAATGTATAATGATCATTGTGGTTTTATTTTTTTAATATATATTTTTCTAATTATTCCTTAATTTTTCATAGAGTTTGTTTTTGTTGGAGTGATTCAACTTTTCCAAATAGTAATAGATAGATTTTGTCGTATATAAAAGTTTTTATAACAATTTTAAAAATAAGTTAAAGATTACAAATGTTTACTTCTGCTCTTCTATTCTAAAGTTAAATGCAGTTTTTAAATAATCCTATTTTTAAGTTCTTAAAAGGTATAAATATATTTTTTTGAAAAAAATAGTTACCATTTTATTAAAAGATATAAAAGATATAGACTGTTCTAAATACCTCTCGTAGACTATAATTAAAGAAAAAGATAAACGGCATGGAATTTATGTGTCTTCATACTAGACAGAATAAAATATAAATTGTACACTTAATATTTGAGATTTGAACCTGCGACTCTTGAAAACCGGATGGTTGAAGCGACGAATTTTAACGTAGCTTGATAAGAACGTCTGGATAGAGGTCAGAGTCGTTGGACGGTTTCCTAGAGGCACGGGTTCAAATCTAGCTACGTTACAGTTTTAATAGGTATTCTAAAAAAAGTGTTCTTCTTTCTTAAGTGTAGAATAACTTTTAATAATGTTAAGAACAATAGGTACATATTTTTTAATTTTTTTATGTTACACATAAAAAATTTACAAAATATGTACACACAAAAACAAAACAAAAATATGTTCCACACTTAAAGAAAAAAAAAAGGAAGTGCGAGTTCGATTCCCGCTACGTTAAAATTTTTATAAGTTTTCTAAATAAGTACATATTAATTTGTTTCCCGCAGGAAAACGGCATTTGTAGCAGGGTAGGCAGAGAACGCCTAGTGTAGTCTAGTATAACACAATCCACTTTTCTCTTTCCGCTGAATTCTGCATGCATTGCCAGTTGAGTGGCGGAACTTAACGCCTAACACCTATTATGCCAATATTTCATTTCCTCGATTGAGAATCGAACCCACAACCGATCGTTACAGTCACACGCTTGCCACAACTGGCCTCTTTAACAAAAAAAAAAAACAATTTAAGCAATGATATTTAAACTGGCTCTAGAGATACCTACATTATTTTCGCGGACCGGTTCTCGGTCTCGCGTAATGCGGTGGCTGCGACGGCGTTAGTCATCGCCTGTCCAGCACTATCTAACATCTAATACAGTCTCGATACGCGGATTTGACTTTATTATCTCGTTGTATTTATTTAATGTGAATTTGATTTAATTTGATGTTTTGAGTAGAGTTAAGTTATTTTTTTTTTCAGTTTTACATTATACTCTGTATATAGTAGAGGAACTTAGTGTTTCAACACTCTGTGCTCCACCTTTCGCCGGACTTTTCGATTTACGATTTTCGACTCATTGCGTGTTGAGTGGCGGAACTCAACGTTGTGCTTTTGCTTTGATACCAATTCAAAATGAGAATAACACAACAACTCTCACTCAATGGGATCGAACCCATAACCGTCGCGTCACAGTCACAAGTTTGTGCCCCTATGCCACGACGGTCTCAATATTGTTTTTAAATTACGTAATTTTTTAATGATTTATGTCGTATGCATGTCAGGTTAGCGTTAAAGTTTATACAGTAATTATTATATTTTTAAGCTTAAGCTGAAGAGTTCGTTTGTCAATCTCGGAAACTACTGCTTCGAGTAAAAATTTGATAGTCCATTACTTGAGGAAAGATCGAGTAGGATTAACATCATTTTGTATAGTATAATATAAAAAAAATATATACGTACCTACTTGAATGGTAGAGTTTTACATAACATTTAATTTTTGTAGACAATTCAGTCCCCCGAGTGGGAATCGAACCCACAACTGTCATGTTACAGTAGTCACACGCTTGCGCCTCCGCGCCACGACGGCCTCAAAGGCAAACGATACGTGTGTAAAATTATATTACCACTCCAGTCAAAGTAAACAATATGTCGATAATAAATATCACTTGTTCAATAGAAATGGAGGATTGGTAGTATATTTAGTACTGAGTGGGTGAAATTGAGACAAATTTTAAATAATTTGTTCATACGTACGTATAACCAATTGTTTAGCTTATAATAAGCTTAACAAATGGTTTAATTATAAACTGTAACATTTTTATTTTATATGGTAGGCAGAGGGAACCTAGATATTTAGTACCCCACTTTCAGCCGAATTTTCGAGGCGTTGTGTGTTGAGTGGCGGATCTCAATGCCGCGCTTTGCCTGTGCCTCCGGTAACACGGATAGAAGAAATGAAAATACTATTTAATAATAAATCATTAACTCGAGTGAAAATCGAACGCATTTCCCGTCGCACACTTCCGGCACTGCGTCACGACGGCCTGAACTGTTACTTTAACAGTTTTATTTTTAATTCAGATTTTCTATTAAAATTTGTAGGGATAGCACAGAAATCTGATGAGAACGTATGTGGAGTGGAATGAACAGATGTGGCAGAACTCAACGCCACGCTTTGCCTCGACACCAGAGCGAAGAAATGGAAATATAACTTTAAGTAAATATTTCATCTCCTCGGGTGGGGATCGAACCCACAACCAGTAGGTTTTACAGTCACACTTTGTGCCTCTGCACCACGACTGGCCTTTTGAAACTAGATTCTAAAAAAATATACTCCTTTCTCAATATACTGTATAATTAAGCTTTAATAACATCACAAAACAACAATTCAAAATGAGAACTAAATATTACAACATATTAAACATAACGTGAGTCAGTCGCTTTGCAAAGATCTCATCTTAGATCGTATCTACACTACGGAAGCAAGAGCGGCGAGAAAGCTGCATTTTTAAACTGTAAGTCACGGGCTTTCCCACGGCTTTAAAAAAAAATTATAAAACCTTGCAAATCATCTAAAACTAATTAGTCATGAAGTCACTAGTTGGCCTTACTAAATAATATAATCTAGTAATGTTATCTAGATTTATCTTTTTTAGGATTTATCTTATTAAGCGTCATCGTGGTCGTGGTCGTGCAATCGCAATGGTTGTGAAGTCATCGTAGTGGTCGTGCAAACACAATGGTCGTGGGTTCGATACTACGGGCGGGAACGATTACATTTTTTATTTCGTTTTGCCGTTCTGTTAAAAGTAAAATGCAGCGTTGACTTCCGCTTTCCAACACATAGTATCACAAAAATTTTATAAAAAATGGAAATCAGTGTTTTAACAATAAATCTGTGAATTAATTATTTTTTACTTTATAATCGTTCTATTCTTGTAATTACGAAAAGGATGAAAAAGGGTTTATTTTTTTTTTGTTATTTTTAGTTCTGTTTTTATAAGTGATTGTGATAGATAGTAAGAAGTAACATAGCGGGTTCATTAGCTTTAACCGTCTAATTTGTGGATTATTATTACTATTATTATTACTATGAACGCGCTTTAGCTTTAGTGTTTAGACACTCCGTTCTCCACAATTCCGAAGGCATTGTGTGCTGAGCGGCGGAACTCTACGTCGCGTTTTAACCCGAAGAAATGAAAATATAAATGTAAATAAATGTGGAATCGAACCCACAACCAGTCGATTTTACAGTCACACTTTGTGCCCTTGCGCCACGACTGGCCTCAATTAGTAGATGTTCAATCGAAATAAATATTTTCTAATTTTTAAAATTCGAAAGTGGAGAGCGAAATGTTTACCACCGGGCTCCCCTGTTACTTTCGGGATACAGCGTGAAACTGTTCGTTTTGATTTTTTTTCCTAATTGTCAATTTTTCCATTTATTTAAAGATGTGTTAAAGATATGTTTATATAATAACACAAAAAGGTTACCAAAAATAATATTTTCTTATTCAACTACAAATAAAATTTATTTTAACATTAACTTTCACAATACATTCGGGTCCCCGATCCAGATCGTGATAGAATAAAAAAGGTAAATCGCGCACCTTCTTATCGTTATATCGATATCGTTTCTAATTTCGCTTACGGCCTATCAATACAATGCGCGGAAGAACAAATTGTGGCGTGGCAGAAGTCAAACGTGACTTTACTATGGAATATATTAATAATTTTGAATTTCTGAAGTAATTGTGGGAGGCCAGTCGTGTGGTTGTAAAGGCGATAGGTTGTGGTTTCGATTCTCAATTGAGGAAATTAATAAATCTTTTACTCGCTCAGGTAATAAGGCAAAATAGGGTGTTGACGTGTTGTTCCGTCACTCAATACGCAGTGCCAATTTCCTAAAATAGATTTCGCAATAAGAGTTTACCATTCAATAATTGTGGACAACTTGTTTGAATGTTTATATATTCAACACAACAAGGAGTTGCATCGGTCCGGTTATATAATATTGGATTACGGCTCTACCTCCCAATATCATAAGTCCCTAAAGCAGCAGACAAGCAAAAATATGATATCATTCCATATGATATGATGTAATGACCTTTTTGAACCTCTCGTAGGCCTGTAGTTATAAAGAGAATTGAGAAGCCGTTTTCATACACGGTTTATAATTAATAAATGAGAAAGGCACCTCAAGATCGCTCTCAAGATCGATCACAGCGTTGAGAGTGTGTCTATATGTAAAGTTTTCTTATTTAAAAAAAAACATTAGTGTCTCCTGTTTAATACAATAAAAATGAATTGAAAGTATAAAATGGTGACATGTGTAAAATTCCAAAAAAAATCTTATATTATTACTGCGTAATAATATAATTATGAAATACAGACATAGATAAACCTTTAAATATTATAATCAATCAACAAAATCAAATCGAATCAGCTTCAGTTCTGTATTCTGCACACAGTAGGGTTTGCGAGAGAACTTAGTGCCAAGACACTCCGTTTCTCACTTTCCGGCGAAATCTGAAATCATTGCGTGTGGAGTGGGCGGAACTCAACGCCGCACTTTGCCTCAACACCAGAGCGAAAGAACTAAAATATAAATTTAAATATAAAAAAATACATTTTCTCGAATGGAGATCGAACACATAACCAATCGTGTTTACAAAAAATAATCAAAACGATTAAAAAAAATCAAGATTAAAAGAGATAAACGAAAGAAGAAAAAGCGTAAAGACACCAATGCTCTTAACTGGCTCGGGCTGTGTGTAGGCGATACGTAGGTGTTGGCTTAATGAGTGGAGTTCACACAAACGTTAGTTAGGCTTTTTACTTTTGCCCCTAACGCCGGCCCGTGTCCATATATGTAGCTACAATGGGATTACAAAATTGTATAATTTTACTTTGAATTTGTGTTTAGTAATATAGGAGTAATTTAGAATAGGATGTGATGTGGACATGAGGCGGTCGTGGCTAGCACCAATGTGCGACTGTTAACGTGATGGCTGTGTGTTCGATTCCCACTCGGTGGAATGAAATTTGTAGTATTTTCATTTACTTGATGTGCTAGCGGGCGTGCGTAAACGCAAGGGCGTACTCTACACGCCCTTGCGTTTCGCCACTCAACACGTAAAATAATGCTACAGGAATTCGGCGGAAAGGTGCGAGGAGATGAAATATTTATTTAAATTTATATTTCCATTTCTTCGCTTTGGTGTCGAGGCAAAGTACAGTGTTCAGTTTCGCCACTCAACACGCAATGCCTCCAAAATTCGGTGGAAAATGAAGAACGAGATATCTTAACACTAGGTTCACGCTGCCTGCCCTGCTGTGTGCTAGATACAGCGTGAAGCTGATATGTTTGAAAATATGTAGGTATCTACTAATTTCAAACATATTACAACTTTGTTCTAGTAAGCGGTCTTGGCGCAGCGGTACAGATCTGACAATTAATGTGACAGTTCTGGATTCAAGTCCCACTCAGAGGTATGAATCATTTACATTTCCTCGCTTTGCTAAAAGACAAATTGTGCCGTTGAGTTCCACCAATCAACGCGCCATGTCTCAAAAATAAGGTGGAAAGTGGGGAACGAAGTGTATAGTGAAAAAACTTGTGAATTTAGTTTTGTTTGCGTGCTAGGTTGAAGTCCCAGGTAGATTATTATTTATATTTGTTTATTTTTTGAATCTTATTTAATGAAATATGACTTAACATTAAGTACATATATAGGTTAAGTTCATACTATTACAAATGTGAGTGTAAGTTGGTTTGTTACGCTTTCACATCAAAACTATTTAACCGATTAACATGAAACTTTGTACACTTATTCTTAGAGATATTAGAAAGGACATAGGGTACTTTTTACTCGAAATATCTATATATTATTTAAAACAAATATCATCTTTTAACTATAATATAAAAATAAATTCAAGCGAGGCCGTTTGAGTTTTTAGTATTGTAGAAATTAGCAACGCTGATTTAGTATGGTACATTGATTGAATCAGTAAGGTAGTTTTAGTTTTAAATTGAAGACAACAGCGTGGGTGTCAGTTCGATTCCCGCCTTATAAAACCTTGTAGAGCTGAGTTTATTAAATTTTGTAGAAACCACATCAAACACCGACGAATTAGTTACGAAACATAATTCAAATCATTCAAATACAAAAATCAATATAACATCGAAACAAATGTTTCCTTTGAGGGTCGTAAAAATTTATAATCGATTATTTTATAGATTTTTCTATAAACGGATCCTACGAACAAACAACTATAATTATATATAATAGTTTTATGGCCGAATTAGAAATGAAATGGGTTTCTTTCATATATCCGTGTATAGTCCAGATGGATGTGCGGACAAGTTTTCAATGGATCGCGTGACCGTCGTCATTAAATTTTGTATAAAGTTAAAAGATATTCTTGTGTCAACATCCTCGATATTCGTCACGATATACCTAAATCATAGTAATTTGTACGTTTTATAGTTAGTTGCACAGATAAATAATTCGGTGTTAATGGACCAACACATTTTGGATTTGTAATTTGAATGTTTTTTCAGCTTCACGTTGTATCCCGCACACAACAGGGTAGGCAGAGGGAACCTAGTGTTAAGACACTCCGTTCCCCACTTTCCGCCACTTTCTGGAACTCAACGCCGCGCTTTCCCCTCGACACCAGAGCGAAGAAATGGAAATATAAATGTAAATAAATATTTCATCTCCTCGAGTGCGGATTGAACCCACAAACAGTCGATTTGCAGGCATACTTTGTGCCACTGCGCCACGACTGGCCTCTAAAAAACTTGTGAATCGTAAAATGTGAAAAATTTAAATTCTTTTCAATATTTATTTATAGGCTAAAGACGCATGTATAGTTATTCCACCTTCTAATATATTTTTCAGTACGTACTTAATGTGGAATAATAATTTAAAGATATTACAAATAATTGTTTTTTTTTTCTCCTGACAAGTCATTATTCTTATCAATAATTAGTCTTGGGATAGTGGAAATTTATAAAAATCTTCCTATAGTGATACTAACAATATAAGTTGTAAACAACGTAAGAATAAGAATTTCGATGTTGATAAGGATGTATAGTTTATTGTTGAGCGCTTAGACGGTTTCTGAGAGGAGCAGGTTCAAGTCCAGCCATGTTAAAATTTTTATTTTAAACAAATCCTTACAAAGTTAATGCAATATCAAAAGAACAGTATATATTCGTATTGGCTTAATTTTAGTGTAGTAAAAACTATAGTTTAGTGGTATTTTCATTGTAAGATTTCTTCACACGATCTCGAGATAAATGGTTGACAGACGGAGAGACCGGCAGCAAAGTCAGTCAGTCAGGGGTTCTATTTTTACTTTTTGAGGTACCGCACACTCCCTTAATACTGTGTCATATATTGTTAAGCTGATAATAAATTATATTATGTATCATATCAGTAAACTTTTCTCCATATTATCGTTTCAGGACACTTTATTGACATTTACAAGTTCTTTTCATGTTTTCACACACTTTAATTTACCGAAATACCGACACCATTTCATTTTTACAATACCTACAGAAAATAAATGGCGCCACGATTTTAATTATTTTTGACGTAGTTACTGAATTCACTTTCATATAGAAAAAAGATGAAATTTTTTTCAGCTTCATTCTGTATCCCGTATTTGGAACGATAGGAAAAGGGAACCTAGTGTTAAGACAATCCGTTTCTCACTGTCGCCGAATTTTTGATGCTTTGTATGTTTAGTGGCGGAACTCAACGTCGCAACAAAAAAAAAATTGTACAACTAAATACAATAAACATTTCTATATATGTACCGATATCTATATCTTCCAATGTCTTCTATATTTATAATATATGATAGAAGAAATGGAATAATATACATTTCAGTTCTTAGTTTAAGCCGTTCCGAGCGGGTTAGTTAAGTACTAATCACTTCACAAATGTCACGTTGCATAGAGAATACACGACATTGTATTGTAAACAAGACATAATGTTACACATGAGGCCAGTTGTATGGCGCGGGGGCACTAATTGTGACTCTAAAGGCGACAGGTTGTGGGTTCAATTCCCACTCAAAGGAAACATTTAATAATTTCATTTTCGTTCTGGTGTCCTGGCAAAGCGCGTTAAGTACTACCCAACACGCATTGCCCCCAAAATTCGGTGGTAAATGAGGAACGTAGTATCTTAACACTAGGTTCCCTCTGCCTACCTTACTGTGCGCGGAATACAGCATGACGCAAAAAAAAGTTACACAATAGAGGTTACATGTCAAATAACGTATGCGCACACGCATGACTGATGCGGTCGATCCCGTCACGAGATCGTAACCTGCGGTCGCGACCAAATAGCGCGAAATTAACTTTCAGAGAAACGAATCGCACTGTCAATGCTACGACCTGCATTTACGACGGATCCTATAGAACTTTTTAATTCGTAAACCTCAAATGTTTAGAATAATCCTTGTTTATAGCTTGCGTCTTTGTAATCGACATATTAAATTGTTATTTCTTTGTCCCCTTTTAAAATTTTCTCGGGATGTATTTATAAGTAAGTATAGTGATGTTCGTCTTATTGTCCCGAAGCATGGCGACACAGGGTATAAATAACCGCGTGTTCAACGTTTGATGCACGGCTAGCTAACATCGTGTCCGACACGACGCCGCTCAACTCTTTAGTGCCTTTCATTCAGGGTATAAAGAAGATGGGATAGGGCTGTTACAGGTGTGTCATCTTATATTTTAAGCTAGAGATAGATTTATTTTATTGTGTATTTTTTAAATATTGTCATTTGAGTAATTTTATTTATATTATAATTATAAACATATAGATTTTATTGCAATTTTTCAAAATAAAAGCGAGTTCACTATAATTTAAGCGATATTATCTATGAATAACTCGTCTCAGCGCGTCTATTTTGTTAGATTTCTTCATAATACGAATTATTTATATTAAGTTTGTTATTCAGTAGCTTATATTGCTTTATTTTGTAATAAATCAAATTGTATTTTATAAAGAAAAAGATACATGAATTATAAATAATAAATAAACAAATCATTTATGCACCTCTAAAATAGACGAAAAAAGAAGAATCGTGTGTCTTAATACAGACTTTTTCAAAAACTGTTGAATACCTAAAAAACTGAATTTTCCTAAAAAATAGTTCAGTTTCAACCCTATCCACCAAGTACTAATACAAATGTATCCAAGACGACGAAGTCCATTGAATAAATCGAGCCACACCAAGCTTGGGCAGACGTGCATGTGCAACAATGTGCATGTTGGTTGCGCGTTTGTGGCTTATGAAAGTTGGAGACGGGAATAGAGGTAACTTTTGTGAATGTAATAAACTAATTAAAAATTATATAATTTTATAGTAAAATATCTATGTTTATATGGATATATTAGAAAAACGATCGTACTGCTTCACATAGAATCTATTAAATCGGCAAACTATTTTGTTTACATATAAAAATTGCGTATTGGCGACACTAAAATTTGTAAGACTAGTAATTAGTAAATTAGCCTATATTCCTTCCCTCGAATGTGTTTGAACCCACAACCTAAACTATCAAACATAGACACTATATAGTAGATGTTCCCATCGATCTCAACACAACAACAACGACGACACTGACATCAATATACTTAGAAAACCTATCCAAATAGAAAGTTGACACACTAGATCACCCACATACTAGTAAGTTCGTATCAATCTTGAACGACGTACAAAAATTGGACGCACGTGTTAACAATTAAAAATTGTTGTTCAACAAATCACTATTCTCCACAACAATTATAGCCGTCCACGGCCATTACCCACAGAGGTATATAACGGGACGAACGGACAGATATAGAATTATAGTTTTAGATACGGTGGTTTTGCACCCACTCATTTCCGCGTTTAGGCCTTAATGATCTGATATTATATTACAATATTGTGATCGGCCAGTTCCGTTGGACGAATCGATTTATATGAATACTGTATATCGAATGATGACATAAATTATTGTTTCGATTTCAAAGTTGTGGGTTGATAGGTGATAAAAGCAATTAAGAGGTTCGTTTTTGTCGTAATTCAGCTTCACGCTGTCTGGGAATCTAATGTTAAGACACTCCGTTCCCCATTTTCCCCTTAATTCCGACATTACAAATTGAGTGGTGGAAGTCAACCCTGTGCTTTGCCTCGACACCAGCGAGCGAAGAAATGAAAATATAAATTAAAATAGATATTTCGTTTCTCAAATGGGGATCGAACCCACAACCAATTCCGTTTTGTGGCGCTGCGCCACTACTGGCCCCAATAAATCTAATAATCTTAATATAGTGTTTTGAAATAAGTTTATAATTGTCGTTGGTTTCCAAAGGTTGAGGATGTGGTGTATTGCGAAAGATATTGAACAGTCCTGTAATATTGTCGAGCACGGGGCGGCGCGAGCGACCCGCGTGGGCGGCGGCTCTTAGAGATGGGATGCTCTATATCGATAGTGTAGTCGTATTTTAGATAAGCTTTTACTATTACCAAATAATAGAGCTCAATTTGATCATATTTTTATTTTGTACTAATGGAGGCATTGCGTGTTGAGTGGCGGAACTCAACGCCGCGCTTTGCTTGGACACCAGATCGAAGAAATGGAAATATAAATATAAGTAAATAACAGTAGTTGCTATTTATTTTTATATTATATAACGTAGTTTTTGAGAAGAATTTAGAGTTTTAAATAAATTCGATTCCTACTTTAAGAACACGATACATTACTGTCAATTTGCTAAATAAAAAAATTTGAAGCACGTTTTGCAGAGGGAGGAAATTCATCCTTATAAATGAAGGGTATTGAACCCATAAACGTTACAGCTTTGTCGATAAACAAAACTAATAAATTTAGAGTATTCTACGCTTAAACTTTCGTTTGAGTTAGATTTGAACCCATTATCATTGCCTTTAGTTAAAAGTTAGGGTCGTCCCAACTGCTCCAAAGCCGTGCCACCTATGGCAATACGTATTAACTTTCAATAGTAGTAAAATCTTGTGTTGAAACGCTGAAATTCTCTGTTAAAAATACACGCAATATTTAAGAGTATACCTATCGGCACATTCAAATATTAACGTTTGTTATATTAGTACGATTGTATGATATTTAAATATAAATACTAATTTATTTTCATATTACCGTCGTTCTATACTATAATATTTAAGTACACATACAATATTTTTGACAATTTTTGCACCATTTTACTACGTATTGGTTTCAAATGTTTTACTTTTATTTCGAAGGTTAATAATTGGAATTAATCGTAATAATATTATTTAGTTTTCTTAAGAAAGTTTTGTTGTTATACTATTATAGTAATAACAATATAGAAGGACAATATGTTTTGAACATATTAACTTATGTAGTTTTCTTCTATTATAAAGATAAGCATTTTTTTTGTTAAATATTTGCACAATAGGTACATCACTATCTTTTGAACCCGCGGCGGAGACCAACGACATAAGGTCAAAATCGGTGCCATAAGAACGCGCCACTAAATATATAGTCTCGTGGTATAAATGGCAGCGTGTTTAATGTTATTTCATTTGCAATATCTACTAAGGTTGTAATGCTGTAAAATCTATTGAAACGTCACTATTGTTATTTCTTTCTTATGTCGTGTAGAGGCATGTAATGGTTAAGTGACAAATTGTTTTTAGTTGAATTTTCTTATATGAAACTGTAAAATATATATATATATATATATATATATATATATATATATATATATATATATATATATATAGTATAGTTTTTAATAAAATGAAAATATTTTATTTTTTTTTGGATTGTCAAAAATGTATGGCTCATATTTGTATGCTTATAATTTAGGAAGGTGTTGAAGGATGTTTTCTACAACTATTGGAATAGATTGAATGTATGCATTTTTTTTAACTGGCGGACAGTCTTAAGGAATAAAAAATAGAGAAATAAATAAAAAATCCATAAACACCAAAAACTGGCGTTTTTAAGTAAATAAACGGATTCTACAAAAATGCTTTAGGCTTCTAACTATTTTGAAATTTATTTTTAAATTTACCATATCGACTCGAAATCGACTGGTTGGGGGTTCGATCCCCACTCGATAAAATGAAATATTTATTTTCATTTATATTTTCATTTCTTCGCTCTGGTGTCGAGGCAAAGCACGGTGTTGAGTTCCGCCACGCATCACGCAATGCCTCCAGAACTCAGCGGAAAGTGGAGGACGGAGTGTCTTAACACTGGGTTCCCTCTGCTGTGTGCGGGATACATTTTATTTACTTATTACTTATCATTTCTAACCTTCCACCTGAAACGAAAAGAGATGTTCTCATCAAAAACAACAATTTATTGTAAGCAATTTCGTATTCTGTTTTATATGCAACGTCCTACGGTATTATGCCGACGGTACAATCGTCCCACATATCTAACAATGACGGATTGGGTATTGTCCGGCTACCGGTGTTACCTGCTACCTAAAATAACCTAAAATAAGCTCTATATTTAGAGCAATTTAAAGTTGATTTTGGTTCGAAGCACCTTCCGCTACTGTGCTACGCGTACAAAAGGTATAATTTTTTGGTTTCGTTGAATAATATTGAGGTGTGAGAGAAATGCTGTATTTTTATTTAATTTGTTTAGAAATAAGGGCAATTTACTTTATTTTGCGGTAAAGTAGAGGAAATCTAGTGATAAATCACTACGGGCACGTTTCTGTGCTTTTGTATCGGGGTAAAGCGCGGCGTTGAGTTCCGCCAATTCATAGTTGGAGGGCCAACACGAATTCTCCCTTTACCTACCTTGCTACATTCGGGATGGGGAAGAGGACAAAACATATACCTAAAAACATAAATGTCAATCAAATCTTTTCTCTACAATCAAAATCCATTCAAAGGCCATACGATGCCATGAAAAACATGCGATTGTTCGAATCCCTTTGATTTGCTGACAAATTATTGTGATAGAAGACAATGGGGGGCGGGAGCACAAGGGCGTCCACGATCAGTACCTATGCCTCAACAAATTCTACGTAGTGGTACGTGAACAGCGCATCTCGGGCCCTCCGCTATTCTCTCACCAATATTTATAGTTACAAAGGGATACAAGATATTTAATTATATGTATTTAGAAATCGGGGTTGAATGTGCTGTCTGTACGGCAATTTTATAAAGCTGTTGTGCTTGTTGTTTTACATTGATTAAATAAAAAAGTTTGTTATTAGGCGTTTGTTTAAAGAATAAATGAATTAATAAAACAGACTGAACGCTGTATCCTGCGCACAACAGGGTGGGTAAAGGGAACCTACTAAGGTACTCCTGTTTAAAGAGTTTACCTCATTTAAATATAGAATAGAGTAATGTAGTCGTACAGGGTGGGCAAAGGGAACCTACTAAGATACTCTTATTTAAAGACTTTACCTCATTTAAATAGCGAATAGAGTAATGTAGTCGTACAATAGTACGTCCTCCAGCTATATGAGGTGAAGACATTCGCACAGTGGCTGGCAACGGCTGGATGCGAAAAGCTGAAATGGGGCTCAGTGGCGTGCCATTGGACAGGCCTATGTCCAGCAGTGAATAAAGACATGCTGATGACGATGATGATGATGAAACATAAAATGAACAAAATAAAAAGAAACTGCATGAGGAGTTCTATTCTACTCAATACGCAACGTTTCCACATTTCGGCGGATAGTGAGCAACAAATGTGTCTTAATGTCACAGGAGTGCTATTGCGAGCTACAGTGTAAAGTTAAAAAAAGAAAATAATATTGTAAATAAATAATCATCGCCATTATAATAAATTGGTATTTTGTTATTAGTATTGGTACGTCGATAGTTTTTTTTATAATAATTTAGAATTTATTTATAATAGTCGTGTTCACTTTTTGTGATTTACTTAATGTCACGCCTTAATTAACTCAAAACATGGTAAGGTATATACAAAAGTATCCTCCGAGCAGTTCTTTTATACAGCAGCGAATGTTGGCCAACACTATCTCGGCACACTCAGGAGCTTCACGTCACGGACATGAAGATGCTGGTGTAGATGTGCAGCGTGACGCGGTCTGACCGCAGAAGCAACACATTCATTCCAATTAGTCTTGGAGTTAGTGACATAGCGGATAAGCTCCAAGACGTTCGTCTAAGATGGTATGGCCTAGGAACTGTTTTGGGGAAAAGTGCCTTGCTACGTACACATGTCTCGAGTTAGACCAGCTGAATGGATTGACCACCGAGGATCTTTGAAGACCGTGCAAAATGGAGTGGATTGCTTCGGAAGTCAGAACCTGGCAATAAAAGCTGGGGCTAATGTAGAAACAAAGGAACTCTAAATACACACACATTATTGTAAAATGTCATAAATGTATAGAAAACTTATTTAGAATTTATTAATTTAAGTCATTTAAATGTAGTTCAGAACCAATAAGAAATTATAATACATAATTTATTGTATTTGTGCCAAAAAATATAATAAAATCGTTCGTCGAGAACCATAAAGAACATAAAATCTATATCAATTAACGACAATAAAAATTCCGATGAAAATGTTTAAATTAATAATAAAAAAATCTATAAAACACTATGATTAAACATAGAAAGAATTCCAGAATTCATCTGATATTGCATAACTAGCTCATTAGTGACCGACCGTAACATTTCTACATAATAAAGTCATTGGAAACCATATATTAATTATTTATTGATACATATTAACAATATCGACGGATATATCGATTTTGTAATCTTAAAATTGTTTATAATTTTTATCGATTTATCGATATCTCAATCGTGTTAATATTGTGTTACATATTGTTTTTTTTTTATTTGTGAGTTAAAAATTAAAATGTGGTTGCTAATAATTAGTAATTTTGTAAGTTAATTTTAATGATAAAAATATAATATAGTTGTTTTTTATGGAAGATAATGATAATTTTTTAGCTTAGCTGTTTCGCGAATGTAGGGTAGGCAGAGGAAACCTGAGATCCAAGTGCTAAGACACTTCGTTCCCATCAAGACACTTTCGTTGCCCACTTTCCGCGTCTTCTGGAGAGCGTGTTGAGCGGCGGAACTAAACTTAAAATAAAATGTTTGTGTTTCCAACTAAATAAATATTTATTAATTTATATATTTTATTTTAAATCACTAAAATTTTTGAACATTTGAATTCATTTAAATTTGTGTGAACCTACGGAAAATACTTTTTATGTAAGTAGGTACATTATAAATTTTAAAATGTGAAAATACGCGTAACCCTTCTACTATACGAAACTTTTTTACCGTCGATATTTTCGGTGAGTCTTAAATCACGGTAGTGTAGGTCCGCCATGACTATAGAACATACTGGACAGTCTCTATATTTAAGATTTTTTTTGTTAAATTTATATTTGTAAAATGTTAAAAATCTATTTTACTGTAAAAAAATATTAGATTTACTATTTTGTTGTGGCAAGTAAATAGAATAAAACAAAAAATATTTTTGTAAAAGCATGTATGTCTAGTTTGAATTGAAATATTTATCATTTTAAACTTTTCATATATATGTTTTTTATACCTGGTCATTTTCATTTGGTTAATAATCATATAGCACATTCGTCGTGTATTCAGCAACACAGAGTTTGACTGTAAAGATGATAGTTGAGGATTAAATTTCACTTAGGCCTATGATTTTTTTTATTTCCTTCTTCTGATAACAAACCAAAGCGCGGTAGTGTCCGCACTTCTTTCACTAATATCTCAAAAACTAGGCGGAAAGAGAAAGAGAATGTCTTGACATTAGGTTTCACGCTGCATACCGCACACAGCAGGATAGGCAGAGGAAACCTAGTGTTAAGACACTCCGTTCCCCACTTTCTGCCAAATTCTGGAGGCATTGCGTGCTGAGTAGCAGAACTCAACGCCGCGCTTTGCCTCAACGCCAAAGCGAAGAAATAAAAATATAAATGTAAGTAAAAATATTTAAAATATATCCATATTATATCATGGGAGTCCTACATAAACCTTATCTGTTAGCTGGCTGTCGTCTTGATGCATTGCGCCTGCACCGCGTTTGATTAACGAAATTAATTTGTACCAGCTGCGATTGAGACAACATTCTTTTAGTGTATTCTTACATTTTTATTATGTGCGGACAAAAATTTAATGATTCTTTTTAATTTTAAAATATTTAAGACATTATTTAATTTTACTTTAGATTTTGCTAAATAAAATTTTAAACATTAATTACTAATGTTGTACAAGCGTGTAACTGTAACGCGACGCTTGCGGGATCGTTTTCTAATCGGGGGTTTGAATTATTCCTTTTTATTTTTTTCATGCTTTGCTCTGGCACCAAGGCAAAAAGTTGTCCCAACACGCAGTGTCTCGATAATTCGATAGAAAGTGGAAAACGAAATGTTTTAACACTAAGATCCCTCTGCATACCCTGCTATATGCAAGTTATAGTAAAGCTAAAAAAAAATACTTGACCGATTCCATCGCTAAAGTATTTTAAATTATTTATTTACGTATTCTTCTTATTATTTTAAAATTAGCTTTACGCTGTATCCCGCACACAGCAGGGTAGGCAGAGGGAACCTAGTGTTAAGACACTCCGTTCCCCACTTTCTGCCGAATTCTGAAGGCATTGCGTGTTGAGTGGCAGAACTCAACGCCGCGCTTGTCCTCGACACCAGAGCGAAGAAATGGAAATATAAATTTAAGTAAATGTTTCATCTCCTCGAGTGGGGATCGAACCCACAACCAGTCGGTTTACAGTCACACTTTGTGCCCCTGCGCCACGACATGCCCCAATTATTATCATGTTATTTTATATTAAAATGTGTTTCACAAAATTAATACCTATACCTAGATTATTATAGATGCCAAATATTAGCAAATTTTGAAAAAAATACTTTTTTTTTTCAAATATTTTTTTGCCTTCCTCTATACCTATCAAAGAACATAATAAAGAGATTTTAAATACGTGCTAGACCTCCAGTTCTTGGCCTCTTTGTGGTACACAAGGTACTTATCCCACTCGAAGTAATGTATTGTACCTAAATTTTTCCCGCTCTGACGAGACAAACACCTACAATTTGGTTGTAAACTGAAGGACGAATTGTCTTGACACTGGGTTTTTTCTGACTACAAAATGTAAGATAGAGCACCTTATTAAAACTTTCAAGATTTATGTTTCAAAGGATATTTTGTATAAAAAAGCAGGGTATCGAGAAGTATTTATTTAGTGATTGTTAATTTGCAGAGCCGTCGTGGCTCAGGGGCACAAAAATGTGATTGCAACGCGACGGTTGTGTGTTCGATCCCCACTCGCTATTCCCATTATAATATTAATATTTTCATTCCTTCGCTTTGGCACCAAGGCAAAAAGTCCGGCGTTAGTTTCCGTCACTCAACAGGCAACGCCTCAAAACACTAGATTAATTTCTGCCTTCCATACTGCGTGCGGGATATGGCGTGAAGCTGATTTTTTTTATCACAACACAAGTGTTTCTTACGTGGTTAAAGCTGAACTATTATAATCAGTTATTCTGACATCACGAATTTCTCAATTTTCCCACAGTTTTTCCATATTTACAAAAGACAGGCTTTATAAGAATTTGAATCCAGACAATCGCTTCCTAATATACATTCTAACTTAACTACAATTATACTATTTTTTTTGTTTTTATGTTTAATTATACAGGATATAATACCAATTAATTTTTATTATAGTCTCCAATTAGACTATTAAAGACGATTACAGGCCATAGTCGTATCATATTATGATTATTAGAACTTGAAGGGAATTATCGGTGGGTAATAGTGACTACTAATAGTGATACATTATGAAAATAAATAANTTTTTAAACATTTTTAAAGTGTTATTCCACACTTAGGAAAGAAAAATACTTATTTAGAAAACGTATAAAAATTTGAACGCAGCGGGACTCGAACCCGCGCTTCCCGGAAACCGACCAGGCGCTCTGATCACTAAGCCATACATTCTCATCAAGCTATGTCGAAATTTTAATACGCTTGTTACAACTTATTTATGTTTTTATAAGTTTTCTAAATAAGTATTTTTCTATAATTGTTATTAATTTTCTATTATTATGGAAATTATTAATTATTTAAATAAATAATCATAATAATATTAATTTAATGATTATTTACAGTCTTTGATTACTGATAACGCGATGGTTGCGGATTCGTTCTTCACATGGGAGAATAATTGTATTGAAATACATTTTGCCCCCCTCCTTTGGGCGAAACGTGAGGTACGAAAAATATATAAACAAAAGGTTCCCTTTGCCCGTCCTGCTATGCGTAATTTTTTTTTAATTATATTTTTTTATAGCAAATTAATAAAAATATAAATTAATTGCATAAACCAAATATATACAACACTAGTATACTATTAATAAAGAACAATGCACATATAATAAAAATCAGTTTCACGCTGTATCCCGCATGTAGGCAGAGGCAGCCAAATATTAAGACATTCCTCTCTCCACTTTCCTGTATTGCGTGTCAAGTGGCGGAACTCAACATTTTACTTCGACACCAGAGCGAAGAAATGAAAATATTAAATATTTTATTTCCTCGAATAGGACTCGAATCCATAACCTGTCGCGTTGACAGACAAACACTTGTGCCACTACGCCAATTGGCCTCATATAGTAAAGAACAATACACGCTTTATTAGAATATAAAAGACAGGTATTAATTAAATGTAACGAAAAACGTTAGTAATATTTATGCAAAGATTACATCTGCATCAAAATAATATGTAATTGCTAACAATCGAAACTGTAGCGACGTACACGTATTGGATACGCTTAATTTTGTATTGTATATATAGAGTGTTTTATTATATCGAAAAGTTATTAAAATTAATAATGAAATTTAAGAATAGTGAGATAAATAAATATAAATATAAGGCAAAGAAATGCAAATAATTCATCATAATTTCGTATAATTTAAGAAAAAGAAAAAAAAAAGTTTTATACGTTTAGATATAAGGATAGATAGAAATAATGTAGTGTCTAAATTCTCCGCTTTCTGTTTAAATTCGAGATATTGCGTGTCGAGTCTGACTATAACCGCCAACTTTAAATAAATTAAATAAATAAATCTTATATAAAACTAAAACTGTGCAACTTCCATATAAAATATATGGATATCACCCTATAATAATACGTAATATTATAACATTTTTGTCTGTCTGTCAAAACGTCCAGTGGCGTGTCACGTGTCTGACATCCACCGTGCATAGAACCTGTGATTAGTATATCACAAGTTGCGTAAAGTGGTTATTAAGTGTTTTTGAAAATATTTTTGTTTCCACTATAAGTATAGGTGTGTATTATCGATTTGATTTGGGCGGAGCGTGTATTTATGTAGTGAATTGTATGAATAAATTTTGTTTTGTTTTAATTTTGTTAGACTGTTTTTTATTTTGTAGATGTAGAGCAAATCTTTAACTGTTTTGGCTTAAAGACTTTTGTATTAAAATATAGCAATTTGACGTTCTTCTAGAAGAACGTCAAATTGCTATATTTTATATGACTGACTAATGACGGAGTAATGAACACTAGTGTTCATTACTCCGTCATTCGATTTCTGCATATTACGTATTAAAAATAGCGGAACTCCACGCCGCGATTTGCCTATTAGAACGGGGAAATTAATATAATCATTCCTCTGGGAATTGAACCCACAACTGACGAGCTGTTCTACTTCTACTGTAACATACTCTTTAACCTTTATTTAGATCATAAATACTACCAATTTTACACCAATTGCCCTTTTTGGTTTTTTCTATACTAAAATATTATGTATGAAAAAACATTTTTTGTTGTTTAAATATTGTATTTAGTTTTATTAGCAATCAAATTGAGCTTGTAAATTTGAGTACTAATTTAAAATATATTCATATTAAAAATATTCAAACCATATAAATAATAGTACTTAATTAATAGAAGGTATAATTTACTTAATGCAATTGAAAAATATTGTGTAATTAATTAAATAGTGATTTTAGAGGCCATTTGGTTCGGTGGCACAAGGGTGTAATTGTAAACGCGATGGTTGTGGATTCGATTCCCATTCGGAGGAATAAAATATTTAATACTTTCATTTCTTTGCTCTGGTAACGAGGCAAAGCTCGGCGTTGAGTTCCATCAACACACAACACCCCCAAAATTTGGCCGAAAATGGCGTCTTAACATTAGTAACCCAGGTTCCCTGCTATGAGAAGGATACAGCGTAAGGCTAAAAATATATATCATATTGTACATTCGATTTACCATTTTCTTTTCATTATCATAAATCTTTAAACAAGTGTAATTTAAGAAGACATGTCTAAAATAAGATTAGCAATGATTAGACGACCACCTTTTATAAAATAATCAGTAGATACTAGCAAAACCCATTAGGGATGAAACAAACTAACAATAATTGCAAGCTATTTTTTGTTCAAAGATTTTACCTGATTGACGTGATCACTACATCTTTTTGACAGCCTTGATTGTATTTTATTTTTAACGTTATATAGTGTGTTAAAAATTGTTTAATTTGTGCATAAAATTGACAAAAGAAAAAATAATACCATAACCACAATTTAAAGATATCTACTTTATTGATTTTTTTTATATACTCTTATAAAATTATATTAATTAATAATATAAAACTACGATTTAACGAAGGTAATCCTTGCGTGGCGGTACAGTATAAGCAAGGTCGATAGAATTGCTACTCGGAAAAATGAATTTTCTAGCCCTGGTAACAAGATAAAGCACGGCGTTAAGTTTTGCCACAAAACACACATGGAACTAAGAAATTTTACAAAACATTTAAATATTTTTTATTATAAAAAATTAATGAAACAATACAAATAGAAATTCACAAAAGAGAACACCTGTATATAGGCCTTAAAGATGCGTATCGCTACATTAACGATGGGCAATCGAGCGCACTTCGCAACCACAAAAAGGAACAGAAGCCAGCGCGAGAGCCCTAATGATCGGTCCTTAGGGCAGGTTAAATATAACTGAAGGAATAATTGCTTGTTGTTTGAGAAGGTCATTTTGGACTGACTGGACTTGACTGGACTGGACTGGAAGATGTATGATGTGGAAATTGCTTTGGGTTGTTTGAAAATAGTTAGACTGGGTGATTTTGAAGTAATTATGTGTAGAGGTTGAGGTGCAGTGGTACAGTATGGGTGATAGTTCGAGAAGATTCGATTTCCACTTGGGGAAATTAAATTGTTTCGTGTCCAAGCGCTGGTGAATAAAATTCGGCATTTAAGTAAGATCAGTTCATCAGTAAGATCCTCTGTTCTCCGTCTTATTAGGTTCTAAGTTATAGATAGTACCACATATTCTATTTTCCTATTCTGTTATAGGTGATATAAATCTGTATTATATATTTTGTGAAAATGAGAAAGTATATTAGTATGGAAAATATTTTTTAATATATTTTAAATATCTTGCTTTTCGAATAGGCAGGAGGAACCTAGTGTTAAGACACTCCGTTCCCCACTTTCCGCCGAGTTGAGTGGCGGAACTCAATGCCGCGCTTTTGCCTCGACACCAGAGCGAATAAATAAAAATATAAATGTAAGATCGAACCCATAACCAGTCGGTTTTATAGTCGCACTCTGTGCAACTGCGCCACGACTGGCCTCCTAAATTAAATACGTTATAATTAGATATACGATGGTGTTTTATTATAAGATTCTTTAACACACATTCATAAAAGATCCTTTGTAGAACCTACTCGTTACAAGATGTACCTTTCTCCATTAATATTATTGTATACTTGAAACTGCGCATCTAAAAAGACTTACGAGTTTTACGAGTGTCCAAACACTCTCTTAAACTTCAAACACTGAATTCCACCGCATCTCGAAATGTAGTAAACGAAAAGTATCTATCACTCATCCCGTATAATTATCTAGTCCAAAACCTTTTAGTTATGAAAAGTTACTTCTGAGAAGATCGTGGGAGCTGCAACAAACTTTGTATTGGCGGTCAGTTAATTACTAGTTTTACTTATCACAATGGATGGGCTTCGACAGTGCATTAGCGGGGTCAGATTTGGTGGCATTGTTGTAACGGCCTCCTGGTTTTGTTTCTCATGACCCTTTTTGTTGGTGTTTTATGGTGAATTTGACGGAGAAAACTTTTTATTTATGCAGGTTTTTTCTTATTTTACGCATCTGTAATATATTTTAGCATTAAAAATATTTTAAGCTTTGAGGCCAGTCGTGGCGCAGAGGCACAAAGTGTGACTGTAAAATCGACTGGTTGACTGGTTTGAATCCCACTCGAGCCAATGAAATATTTATTTACATTTATATTTTCATTTTTTCGTTCTGGTGTTGAGGCCAAGCGCGGCGTTGAGCCACTCAACACGCAATGCCTCTAAAAAAACTCGGCGAAAAGTGGGGAACGGAGTGTCTTAACACTAGGTTCCCTCTGTCTACCTTGTTGTGTGCGGGATACAGCGTGAAACTCAAAAAAAAAAATTACCATTAAATTTTATTTGGTGACTTTTTCATCTGTCTTGGGAAACAAAAAGAATATTTGTACAATGTGTGTAATTATTATAACGTTTTGTTTATTTATTTTTGGATCATAATATGATATACTTTAGGACTCTACTGGTTCTTAGTCTTTAAGAGTTTTAAAATTTGTGAGTGTGACTCTTAAAATACGTGATCTTCTTAATTATACTGTTATAAAACTCCCTACCTTATTGTAAACTATTTTAAGTTTACCAAAACAGACATAATTATTAAGGAAGTTAAAAAAAAAACAAAAAGTATAATTAATCATAAAATTTGTAAAGTTTCTTTTTTTATAAAAGTTATAGTTACTCAAATAAAACGACGCATTATTAAATATTTAACTTGGCTCTCATTTCATGTTTATTAAAATTTAAGTTAAAATCAAAACTACATACACCATAAAATGCAATTGTAACTTTCTTATACATGTCAATGAAGACAACAAGAAAGGAGTATATTGACACTAGTTTCTCTGTCTCTGTAGAGCTGAAAATAAATATATTAATTTATTACTTAAAAGCAAATTACCTGAGGCCAGTCGTGGCGCAGGGGCACAAGGTGTGACTGCAAAACCAACTGGTTGTAGGTTCGATCCCCACTCGATAAGATGAAATATTTACTTAAATTTATATTTCCATTTCTTCGCTCTGGTGTCGAGGACAAGCACGACGTTGAGTTCTGCCACTCAACACGAAATGCCTTCAGAATTCGGCAGAAAGTGGGGAACGGAGTGTCTAAACACTAGGTTCCCTCTGCCTACCCTGCAGTGTGCGGGATACAGCGTGAAGCTGATTATTATTATTAGCAAATTCAATATTTTAATGAATATTTAGAAAATAAAATAAAATAATCCTCTCTAAGTAAATAACTTTAAACGTTTTTGAAATATTAAATCAATGTGTTGAAAAGCCATCTAATATAGTCATTTAACACGTACTCATGTAACAAAGTTTGATTTATATTAGTTACAGTCAAACAATAAATGTGACTATTTACAGAAATCCTCCTCTTATATATATTTAAATATTTTAAAAAAATAATCGTTTCATAAAAAAATATCTATTGCTTATATAGTATGTATGTGTGTGAATAAAGTAATAATAAATTCGAATCCCGCTCAGAGAATTTTACCATATCCGTTTTAATACTATCATTTCTCCAGTCTAGTGCCACCTAAATTATGATTTTCTCAAATGGACGGAAAGTTCTAAAGTGTATACACGTGACATAAATGAAAGATATATTCAATCTAATTTCTTTATAATAATGAGCTTCACGCTGCACACAGCAGGGTAGGCAGAGAAAACCTAGTGTTAAGACACTCCGTTCCTCACTTTCTGCCGAATTCTGGAGGTATTGCGTGTTGAGTGGCAGAACTCAGCGCCGCGCTTAGCCTCGACACCAGAGCGAAGAAATGGTAATATAAATTTAAGTAAATATTTCATCTCCTCGGGGATCGAACCCGTAACCAGTCGGTTTTACAGTCACACTTCGAGCCGCTGCGCCACGACTGGCCTTCTTTATAATAGTATAGAATTAATAGATTATTTAATTACGTATAGATTATAAAAAAAATACCGTGATATTGTCATATTTGACAACTTAACTGCAACAAAATCATATAATATTGACGTGTCTAAGCAACAAAATCTTCTGTTACAGTCGTAAAGTGACTCCATAAGAATCAATTCTCAAAGTTTCCTTTATTTTGTTAGAATATTTTTGTATATTTTTTTTTATTTTAAGCTGTTTCCATTTATTTTTACAAATTAAAACACTATTGTTTTATAATAATAAGAGTAACACATAATCCAGTATCGTCAATTGGTTAATGAAACTTAATAATATCTGATGACAAAAACAATATATATGGAATTTGTCTTACTGAGGCGGTCGTGGCGCAGACACATGAGCGCGTGACTGTTGTGGGTTCGATTCCCACTAGAGGAAATGAATTATTATTTATTAATATTTTCATTTCTTCGCACTGCCGCAAATAAAGCAAAACGTAGTGTTAAATTCTGCCACCCAATATACAATGCTTCGAAAAGTCGGCGGAATGTGCGGAACGGAGTTTTTTAATTTCAGGTTCCCTCTGCCTACCCTAATTGATATCCTCGAAAGTTGAGTGGAAATTGGCGAACAGAGTCTTGGTTCCATTGGGAACCATGTGTACCATGCTATACGGTTTAACGTAGAACTAATTTTTCACTTACTGTTTCTTGTAGTAAATTAGGGTTGTATTACAATTTAATATACATATTTGAATAAGAAATTTGTAGGTTTATATATGTATATATATAAACCTACAAATTTCTTATAAATCGATTAGGTATTTACTTTTTGGTATGTACATTGTCAGCAACAAGCCGTTTAGCGACTCATCGTATTAACGAGATGAGATAATACTTTGCACTTCTATAAACTGTCTTTTCTTAAAAATCAATTGGCATTTCATATTCATATGTTAGAATTGTAACCATTTTGCTTTATAAATGTTTAGTGTATGTATGGGATGGGTATTGTTTAAGAAGTACTTTTTATATTTTTATTCCTACACTTTATACCACTTTCTGCATAAATTTACGCGTTGAATAGCGTAACTCAACGCTGCGTTTTGACTTACCAGAGCTCCCCGTTCTGGTCACCCTATACAATATGAATAATATTGACAATTTTTTATTATTATTTTTTTCAGCTTCACGTTGTATCCTGCACACATCATGGTAGGCAGAGGGAACTTAGTGTTAAAACACTCCGTTCCCCACTCTGCCGAGTTCTGGAGGCATGGCGTGTTGAGTGGCGGAACTCAACGCCGCGGTTTGCCTCGACATCAGAGCGAAAAAATGAAAATATAAATGTAAATAAATACTTCATTACCTCGAGTGGGGATCGAACCCACAACCAGTCGATTATACAGTCACACTTTATGCCCCTGCGCCACGACTGGCCTCCAAACAACAATTAAACACAAAATACTTAATAATATTTAAAAAAAAATATCTAGTCCCATATCCAGATTATTGAGTAAGCTTCGATGTAAGTCCACCCGATTATGTTCTAGTTGAGCGTTCTCAATACCGGATCGTGAGCACTAACAAAGAGACTTATTTTGTGTTTATTGTGTAGATTGCACACTGTTTTGGACGGTGCTATGCAATTTTAAAAACTTTTTTCCAGGATGTTTTTGGGCTTATTTTATTGTTTATAATTATTAAAAATTAGGTTAATTAAGGTCATTTTTATCTACTTCTTATAGATTTACCTATTACATTACACATATATTCAAATTGTAATAGAAAATATAATTTTAGGATCCTTTATAGATACATATTTATGGATATATAAATACAGAAGATATTTATATAAATGATAAACAAGTCTATATTTTGACTAAGTATTAAAATATGACTTCTTCCCTTTACATACCTATGATACGGTGTAGGAAGAATAAAATAAATCGAATTGTAATCTCTGTTTTCTTTTTCTCTCCTCTTTTACTTTAATTTTTTTTCAGCTTCACAGAGACACTAAGACACTCCGTTCGCCACTTTCCGCCCTATTCTAGAGGCATTGTGTGTTGAGTGGCAGAACTCAATGCCGCGCGTTGCCTCGACACCAGAGCGAAGAACTGGAAATATAAATTTAAGTAAATATTTGATCTACTCGAGTGGGGATCGAACTCACAACCAGTCGATTTTACAGTCACACTTTATGCCGCTGCGCCACGACTGGCCTCATACATATACTTTCATAATATAAATGTAAATTCAAAACCAATGCATAACCCTTGCCCACATATTTCACGTTACCAGCACAGCACTATCTCGACGTATTCAACGACAAACAGCGAGCGTGTGTCACTCCGGATCACTGACCGGCCCGTCCGATCGTATCCACGCACTTATTAGTTAGGAGATGGATAGATTTTGCTAAATTTATCTATAATTATCTTGTGCTAAGAATAATGATAGCATTTACTAGAAAACAAAACAACTATTTTGAAATTACTTGTCACATTTAATGATAAAAGGCATTCCTTTATTGTAAAATTTGGAATATTGTACGTTATTGATACACACGTATATGGCTCTACTAGTTAGTATGTAAGATAACTTAACTTAGCTTCACGCTGTATTCCCAGAGAAGTAGTCAGACAGAACAGCATACCTCTTTTGCCTCGCCCACTGTTATCATAAATGCCCTCCGCGGGCTCCTCATACTTATCACGTGACCTTTCCCCAATATTTTTGATACTGTGTTCTCGAAGGTCAACCGAGGTATCCCTCTACCTCTTTTACTGCTCAGTTTCCTCCACAAATCTTTTTTTTTTTTTTTTTTTTTTGGAAAAGACAAGGCAAACGAGCGTTTGGTTCACCTGGTGGTAAGTGATTACCGCCGCCCACGACTCCGTGCAACACCAGAGAGGCTCTTACAATAGAGATTGTGTATGAAAACTTTGTATTGTTTTGCGAAGAAATTGATAAATACGTACAAATGTGTAATCTATAGATACTTATAACAAAATAGAAACGGATCGGTGTCTATACATGGAAGATATATAAGA
>JAAIXJ010000060.1:908163-1150740 GCA_013403705.1 Heliconius hermathena
CGAACCCACAACAAGTCGGTTTCACAGTTACACCTCGTGCCGCTGCGCCACGACCGGCCTCTATGCCTCTACAATGCTAAGAAAATTCACGCTATGTTAAAATTTCTTTATGTTTTTGTTGTTTTTCCCCACTTAGTCCACACTCTGCAAAACATTATTCAAAGTTTGACAATAAATAATCCCCAAAATTCTCAAAGGAAAGAGACAAAACAGAAGATTCCGCCGAACCATCCCTGGCACTCCGCTCGGAGGAGTTCCTCATCTGGGCGGTGGAGAGCGCGGAGGGGCTCGTGGCGCCCTTCCTGGAGCTGGTGTTCGACGTGTGCCACGTCGTGCTCGGCCTGAGGCCGCAGTGCAAGCACAGGGAGAGGGATATTGGTGAGTGATGATGATGATGAGCCTTTTGTAAAGTTCTGGTTGAAATTTTATTTTTGAATCATTTTTTCCATTGATATGAATCATTTTGTTATATTTTTTTTTGTAATGATTTTTCGTAAATCCAATGATAAAAATTGAAAACAATAAAAATTTTTTGCACCATCATTTAACTTTTACTATCTTAATATTATTATTAAGAAATTATCTTCAAATCGTACTTAGAGGCAACTGCTTCATGCGGTGTCCTGTAGATAGTAGCATAGAAAAAATATATTTAGTGTCAGAACACTCCGTTCTTTTCTGATTTAGAATGAATTTCCTTTCTCTTTTTACTGCCCCAAGTAATAACCAACAGAGTTCCAACCAAAATGATGGACTCGTTCCTATTTATTCGTAAAGAAGTTACCTCTTACGTCTGAAACTTGTTTATATTTATCGACTTTGCGATTGCGCTAAACAAAAGATATTGTTATTTAATGACATTTCTACAGAAAAGTCAAAAGATATGTTCAGTACAAAGATCTCAAACGTCTGTGTGATATCTTGACACATTCCCACTGATAGCGATAACGAGATGATATCGGATAGTGATTTGACACTAGCGAAGGAAATGTGTTGTTTTCTTTGTTGACATGCTTAGGTTTTGTCTTTTTTTTCTAATAATTTGGTAGAACGCTATCACTAAATAGACATTTATGTATCTCTATTAATAAAATCTACGTTAAAATGCGTTCTTCAATCAATTCAAGTCTTATTAATATAAAGAACGGTAGATGGTTAATAGATTTCATATTTAAGGCCAGTCGTGGCACAGGGCCAAAAGCGTGGAACTGTAACGGTTTGTGGGTTCGATTTTTACGGTATGAAATATTTTCTTTTGTTGTCATTTCTCCGCTCTGGTAACGAGGCTAAACGCAGCGTTGAGTTCCACCAATCAAGACGCGATGCTTACAGAATTCGGCGGAAAGTGGGAAATCGAATTGTCTTAATGGAAACAGTGTGTTTTAACATATGGTTCCTAGGTTCCCTACTCTGCCATGTGCAGGATGAAAAAAGAGATTACACCCTAAGTAGGATTTCAACTCTGTAACTGATTCGTTTTTTTTTATATATATGAAATATTTCAAACAAAAATATGGAGCTATTTATAGATATTGCGAAATAATTTAACCGAGATTAGATATATTACTCTGCATTCAGTAGTTCCATCAAGGTCAATGCTATATGAGAACGAGATAACAGTGTAATTAAATAACCGCTTCTTGTGTTTCTCTTATATGATGCACGTGATCTGATCTTTTGTATATTGTTTTGAGTATGTTTGGTTGAATGAGTTGGTCTCGGGAACTCCAGGTTCGAATTTAACAAAAAGTTTTTTTTATAGTTTATTTAAATGAACAGCTATAGGTTTCGTAATATATTGTTTCTGTGTGAATATGAGGTCGATGTCATAGGTATTAAGAAATAACATTACAGGTTAAAGAGATATAATAGTTTTTTTTCCAAAAAAAAACTACCGACATTGAACAGTAAACGATGTAAATTTAAGACTTGTGTAATTTTCTCATTGATAACATTGTCAGAACTGAACCAAAATAAAATGGGACCACACGAAGAGTACCAGTTTTCAACAAAAAAATGTCGTCAAAATCGATTCACTCAGTCCAAAAACAACAGTCAAATTGATAACCTACTCTTTTTACATAAGTTTGTTAATAAGTGACTTAAATAACACATTTTGTTTAAAGTTGTGTGTAAAAATATACATTTAAAAACAAAGTTCCTTTACTTGCCGTGTGATCCCGGCCTAGAATAGGATCATCCTGGTACTGGTGGTGTCGTAAGACCCGAGTAAAGCACGTGTGGTAGAGTCACGTCGCCAGCAATGGGCACACGCATGGGCAGACTCGACCGGATCATTACCACCCCCGGCATTTAAAACCGGCGTTAAGTAGTGGCTTTATGCCACTGCGTTTCGCATCATGTAATGCCGGGCTCCGGCGCCCAATCCACCTTAAAGGCCGGCAACGCACCTGTAGCTCCTCTGGTGTTGCACGGGGTCGTGGGCGGCGGTAGTCACTTACCATCAGGTGACCCGAACGCTCGTTTGCCTTGTCTTTTCCATAAAAAAAAGTGATATGAAATATTTATGTTACACTGTTATGCTTACACCAAAGCTCCATACTGAGATCTTCTCTTCAATACAATGGAAAGTGAGCATCGAAATTACATATATACATAAATGTACGGTACTCAATTTATAGCACTCAGCGAATTTCCCTCATATTGTCATTTCTACATATCATTTCCCACATAACTGTGCAAAACATATAAAAAAATATTTATAAACCAATACCATTTCACCCGAACATCCCCTACATTTTTATTAACACCCCAGACCCGATAAACAGGATACGGAAAATATATTTATTTGTCCAATCATCAAATGTAAGGGGCGATCTCGGGTTACACCGAGTGACACCACGGCAATCGGCCGAGTGATTTGTTGCGATAATCTATACTCATAAATAACATACTCCATTCAACGATTGAGCTGCTTTCATCTACGCCTTTTTTGTTTTATCCCAATAATTATTGTTTAATCAAGTATTCGCGTGTGTGTTTGTATTTGTTTTTGTTTGATTGTTTGTATTTTGTAATTTTTTTATGAAGTGAGAGGCCAGTTTTGGAGTAAAGGCACAAGGGAGTGACTGTAAACGGACAGGTTGTCCGTTCGATGTTCGAAAAATGATCCCCGTTAGATTTACTAGTACCAATCATCGCGCTGATATTTAATTTTCTTTTAACAATTTTTTTATGTAAAATCACTTAAAATTAAGTTCACTTTAGAAGTAACTTCGTACTAGANATATATATATATATATATATATATATATATATATATATATATATATATATATATATATATTCCCTCCTACAAATAATTCAATCGATTGTCTAAATAAACATCGTAAAATAAAAATGGTGTTCAGAAAACACCAGACTACTTTATTGTGGTTTCAAACACGCGATAAAACATGGTGACGAACGATCACGGAAGCTTCCTAAGGAACATAAAGATTTTAATATACGACCAATGAGTACGAGGCTTCTGGTGAATGAGACTTAGTAGCTGAATTAATTGTTTCCATAAATTGTTAATTGCAATTAAAACAGGTTAAACTAAGTTAACATGAGGATTGTGGGTTCAAATCCTAAGTACAAACACTTAACATGCAATGTTGAGTGGCCAAATTGGAGGTTATTGAAAGCCGTCGTGCTGCAGGGTTTTAAGAAACGCAACGGTAGTGGGTCCAATTCCATTCGGGGGAATGAAATGTGTAATATTTTCATTTCTTCTCTCTGGTTAGGGAAAGCGCGGTCCTTTGGAGAATTTGGCGGAAAGCAAAGAATGGAGATGTCATAATTAAAACTTGGTATCTTAACACTAAATTACTAGGTTCTGTTGAGAAGTCGAGAACGATATATTGTAACAATAGATTATCCCTGCCCTGGAAGAAGTATAAAACAGAAATTAAGAATATCATAGATGATCTCTAGCGTTTATAAAATAGCCTCGCACGGAATATCTAGGTATAATTGAAGTAAAAAATAAAAATATCATTGAATGCCGGAGAGATTGTATTAGGATAAAAAAAATATGAAAATGCTGTAATTATTTTAGAATTTTTAAATTTGTTTTACACGTTTAAGCATTAATTACTTAAATGTCAGTAAATTAATGACGAAGTACAAAAGTTATATTAGCATACATATACTTTACTTTTCTACAGATGAAAGGAATATAGAATATAACATTTCTTTAGAACAAGGAAATAAAAGTTGACCTTTTGATTACTCTTTTTTTTTATTAACTTCACGCTGTATCCCGCACACAGCAGGGTAGGCAGAGGGAATATAGTGTTAAGACACTCCATTCCCCACTTTCTGCCGAATTCTGGAGGCATTGCAGAAATCAACGCTGCGCTTTGCCTCGACACCAGAGCGAAGAAATGGAAATAAGTATGTAAATATTTCATCTCTTCGACTGGAGATCGAACCCTCAATCAGTCGGTTTTACAGTCACACTTTGTGCCACTGCACCACGACTGGCCTCAAATAAAATGGCCTGAAATAAAATGGTTTTTGATTACTCACAGTACAAAAATGCGAGATCAAACATTTGTATCAAAGATATAATTAATCTTTAAATATTTGTCACTCACATAACTTATATTAGAATGTAGAGATTAACTTAACACACTAAAATAGATTGTTTTGACTAATCTCTAATAGTTATAATAAACATTGTATTCACTGGTTAAGAAGCTTGCTTGCCTTTTTAATTTGACAGTGTAAAGCACCAAGTTATTAAGACCCAATTTATATATAGGTTGCTGCAATAAAAGGAGTCATTTTAAAATGGTCGTTTGACATCTGTATCTGAATATTTGGCCTATCCGTCCGGATCTCGGGATCTGGACAGGTAGGGAAGAAAAAAAAATGAAGTAATAATCCGACCACAAGCTTGATAATCTGATGGTAACGCCATTTTGTCCTGTGTGGTTTTGGGTAAAAAATGTGTGACATGATCATTGGTAACCCTATGCACAAAAAAAAATGAAAGGGATCACATGGCGCTATATTTTTGGAGTCAGTAATATTTCAATTTTTGGCTTATGTTACAAAATTTTTATTTACATGTTTTAAGATCTTCTTGAAAAAAGTATACAATTTTTATAATTTTGGCAACGTGCAACTTTCACAAGGGTGCGAGTTCATATCTTATTTGGTGAAATATTAACGTTTATAAAATACATACGTCTCTTGCAAAGTTAGGCAAAGTTGTGTCAGTCAGTGTCAGTAATTTTCAGTTTGATGATCAGTCAGCAAATGGAATTACGAAAACAAACGTTGCTACATTTCCGCTTTCGCTAGAATAAAATTGCCATTTAAATGTTATAAATCAGCTTCATGCTGTATACCGCACACTATAGGGTAGGCAAAGGGAACCTAGTGTTAAGACACTCTGTTCCCCACTTTCTGCCGAATTCTGGAGGCATTGCGTGTTGAGTGGCAGAACTTAACGCCGCGCTTGTCCTCTTGTTGTGTGTAAATGTTATAGTAATAAAAATAAATATACAAAAATATGTTGAAACTATTATATTAAAATCGAATATGGCGTCCAAGTAAACCCAATTACTAAAAGGGCAAAGTATAAGATAAGGGATGAAAGTAATACGTCAGATAACATCAGGGTTGCCTTGTTAGCCGCAATAAAATGGTTTTTGTGTTAAAATTAGAGCGAATTTTTTGTTGCCACCGTCTCGCCTGGCAAGTGGCGGCAATTTGTCGTGAGAATGAGATGTTTTGATTGTTTTTGACATCATAGATTCATTTCTTACGTATTTTGACTTTATTTTGGTCTTATTTTTGTAGAGGATGGCGTCTACAATACGGTGAAGTATCTGACTGTAAACGTGATAGTTGCAAGTTCGATTTCCAATAAAAAGAAGGAACTTTTGTAAGGCCGCATCAAAGCGCGGTGTGAAGTTACGCCAACTAACATCGCGCGGAATGTCTCGAATTTAGGCATACTGGGCGTGTAGCTGAAAAAAAAATACCCGGTACAATAGAAATATTTTAAATATGATAGTTTCTTTTGTTTTTGAATTTTTTATTTGCAGTTCGTATTAAGCTTCACGCTTTATGCCGCACACAGCGAGGAAGGCAGAGGAAACCTAGTGCTAAGACACTCCGTTCCCCATTTTCTGCCGTATTCTGCATGTTGAGTTAATATTCATTGAAAAAAATACCTATTTACAAAAAAACTTTTACTAAATTTCTTTGGGTTCTCAACGCAATAATATATCGTTAGACTCGTTACGTCCTCCCACACTGTACATATTGAGTGTCATGGCTAAAGGCTCATAACGTTTGCTGTGACACCTGTAAAATAAACGTGCCATTAAAAACACCATTATTTTGCATGTTTACATATGTTTTTTTCTTATTAAATAAGTATTTCTTTCTTTTTTTCCATTTTTTTATCGTATAGTCAAAAATACAGTTACTCTAAGGTAAGAGGTAAGGTAAGGATACAGTTACATAAAGGTAAGAGGTAGAGGAGGTAAGGATTGGTAAGATAATATTTATAATTTTTAAGAGGCGAAAAAGAGTGAAAGGAGGCTTTTAATAACATTAATTTCTTTTCACACCATTCTATATGAAGAATATATTTTGTGGTTAAAATGACATAGAGAAAAAACGACTTTATATAAATCTCTTAATTATATTTTTGAACGTAGTAGATATTGAATACTTAAAGTTAAAGACAGCATTAAATTGTAAAGGTCCTCTTGGCGCAGTTTCTGAGTATAAACGCAATAACTCCGGTAAGACACAATGCGGTGTTGATTTACGCCCCATATCTTCATTTCAGATTTCTGCCAATCCTACTATATGTAAAGTGCAAAACTAAATATATATATATATATATATATATATATATATATATATTTAATTTTGCACTTTATTATTTGAAAATAACTAAGCGATTGAATAATTTTTGTTTGGTTATTTTTACGCCACGCCGCTTTTCATCGATACCAGAGCGAAGAAATGAAAACATTAAATATTTAATTTCCTTAAGTGGGAATCGAATCCACAACCTGTCACCTTTACAATCGCACACTTCTGCCCCTGCGCCACTACTAGCCTAGTATATCAACTATTTCTTCATCTTTATCAAAATTAAATCAGCTTCATGCATGTATCCCGCACACAGCAGGGTAGGCAGAGGGATCCTAGTGTTAAGACACTCCGTTCTCCACTTTCTCCCGCATTCTGGAGGCATTGCGTGTTGAGCGGCAGAACTCAACGCCGCGCTTAGCCTCGACACCAGAGCGAAGAAAATGGAAAATTTAAGTAAATATTTCATCTCCTCGAGTGGTGATCGAACCCACAACTAGTCGGTTTTACATTCACACTTCGTGTCGCTGCGCTACGACTGGCCTCATCATCAACTTTTTTATCATTTAAAAAACCCAAGATAGAATTAAAAGTAACAAATATGTTGTAATCCAGTAATTCTAATTTGCATATAATGATTTCTAAAAGGAAATAAATCATTGTAAACGTTTACGTCACTCCTTTCATGGTCACAGGTTCGATTTTAAGCCACGCCTAAGTTTGCTCATAATTATACACTGTGTATTAAATAAATTAATTTAGACTATTAAAATAATGACAGGCTTAGTACAATATGAAAGAAATGTTAGTTATTAATTTTTTTTGATGTCTTTTATTGTATTAGTAAAAGTCACATGCTCTTCTTCATGACCGTCGTAGCGCAGGAGCATAAGGGTGTGGCTGTAACGCGACGGTTGTGGGTTCGATTCCCACTTGAGGGAAATAATAATTATTTATTAATATTTTCGTTTCTTCGCTCTAGCACCAAGGTAAAATCCAGGCGTTGACTTTCGCCACTCAACAGGCAATGCCTAGAAAAAATCGCTGAAACGTGGAGAACGGAGTGTCTGTCTTCGGGATACAGCGTGAAGCTGATTTTTTTAGGAAGCGAGATTGTCGGTCTATCGGAATTTGAATTCTACTGAGGTGGATAATTAATAGAGAACAAACTGAGGGTAGTTCATAAGTTTCTACCTACTGCAAGATGCGGTATGTGTGTATGCTTTTTATAAGTGACTTCGAACCCATGATCAAATGGCCATGGTAATTCCGAACCCTGGTACATTGGGTTACAACGAAACGATTTACTAATGTAAATATGGCCTTGGTTTTTTTTATTATTCCAATATTTTTTACTTTACTTTTTTTATAAAGAAAAATATTAGTTATGACTTTAAACTATTTTAAACGTAGATACATATATATTGTAGTTCATATATGAATATTGCACAACAGTGTTGCTGTCTTGCAATGTAAGGTTCACTTCAGACATTACAATTTGTAGGCCTGTACTGCACGTGTAGACGGGGAGGGATCAAGTTTTCTTTTGGTACAGTCAGCAAAACAACTCTTCATACTTACAAAACAAAAAAATGTGCTTTTAATTTAATTATGCGGCGTTGAGTTCTGCCACTCAACACGCAATGCCTCCAAAATTCGGCAGAAAGTAGGGAACGAAGTGTCTTAACACTAGGCTCCCTCTGCCTACCCTGCTGTGTGCGGGATACAGCGTGAAGCTAATTTAATTTTAAATTTAATTTAATTATTACTATGAGAAACTAGGCACTATTCTGTTTCTAGTCTAGAACTGTTTTCTAGTCTAGAACCCATGAGCTATCTAGGTGCGATATATCTAGAAATTCAAATGACATTTAAATCTTATATCAAAGTGAGCCATTAAAAATTTTCACCTACGCTTGACAGAATTCTCTTCTATTTTTGTAGCTTCACGCTGTATCCTCCACACATAGCAGACCTTGTGACACTCTGTCTCCATAGACACTTTCGTTCCCCACTTTTCTGGAGGCATAGATAAAATATATTCATAATATTACTATTACAGACAGCGATACTGCTGTTTACATAAAAAAATCTAAGTACAAATCAAATCCACGACTATCACGTGTATACCCAACCTCTTCCATTGCGTGAAAATGGCGGCTGACATTGAAAAATACACTTAACCACTGTCAACTCTAATATAGAAAACATTAATTTTTATTATCAGCTCCACGCTGTATCCCGCACACAGCAGGGTAGGCAGAGGGAACCTAGTGTTAAGATACTCCGTTCCCCACTTTCCGCCGAGTTCTGGAGGCGATGCGTGTTGACTGGTGGAAATCAACGCCGCGCTTTGCCTCGAAACCAGAGCGAAGAAATGAAAATATAAATTTAAATAAATATTTCATCTCTTCGGGTGTGGATCGAACCAGTAGCTTTTACAGTCACACTTTGTGCCCCTGCGCCACGACTTACAATACATAAATATTATAGAATTGTTTTGGAAAACAATACTCTGGACCTAAAGTTTTATTCGTTGGTACATTTTGACGTCTTTATACTCAAACGTGAGTGCTATAATATGCACATATTTTAAAAACGCTGTATGCAATTTGATTCCAACAACCTTATTTATAATGTCCTATGATTTTACTGAAGTAGCCATTTCGTTTTTGTTGAAAATTATGAATGCGTTAAAAGTATATTATACTAGTATTGTCTCTGGGTTTGGCTGAATTTTAATATTGAAAAAAAATAAAAATGTAGATATTTTAACTTGCGTTCTGTCAAGCAATGCTTCCAGAATTTGGCGGAGCGTGCAGAACGGAGTTTTAACCCTCCTTCTACCTTGCTACATGCGGGATACAGCGTGAACCCGAAAAAAGGTACTTTTAGTAATTAGCTAAAATCATATATACATATCTTTTGGGATCCAAAACAAACAATTTCAATAATTCAAATTAAATTTCATCATTAATAACAAACATCCCTTGTAAAAAATGTAATTTTGTGTTCAAATACGAAATGGATGGAATATATAAAAAATGTTGGAATGATAAAAGAACCATACAGTCTTGATATTATGTTAACAACCATTCCAAATAAATTATATATAATTTCATATTTTTTTAACCAATATATTTACTCATTTAAATATATATTACAAATAAATATACACAAAGACATTCATATTATTAGATAAAGTGCAAATATTGTTCCTCTCGAACATTAAACATATTTCAAGATAACGATCTTAAGACTATTCAAAGTTATTGTGATTTTTTACTTTACCCCCTATTGTTTGTATATGATAATTGGTGAAGAAAATCAACAATCGTTGTATTTCTTTTCTTAATAGTTTAATTTTTTTTAATGTACCAGTTGTATTTAATAGGAAAAGTAATAAAAATAAGTTATAAAGTTACTTATTTGTATCATTTTTACTTTTTTATATTATTTTTTTTTTATGCATATGGGATAAGTAGAGAAAAATAATCGATTTAGTCGCTTTTTCTGCACAATCAAAAATTTTGCATTTTGATTTTACCTAAATAGGATTGGATTTGGCTATTGAAGTCTAAAAAATCTCTATTCTTATTTTGACAATAAAAAAAAGCATAGAAATCTCCATATCTATTTGTACAACACCAAACGATAATACAGTGAAAAATTTCGCACACTCCCTCTCAAATTTTAATTTTGAAGTTACCAAAAACCAGTATCATTACAGGTAACCAATACCAACACCTCAAAGCGCCACTAAAACACAGGACCTGCCTAAATCAACAAAAATTAACCGGAAGACAAAAGATCGGCTCCGATAACATTACCTAATCGATAATTGTATCTACGACACTTTGAGTCACACGTCGCATCGTAAAAAGGTGAGAAAGTCGACGTAGATAAAACTATACGAAAATCTCACTTCAAAAACTGATTGTCAAGCTATTTTCAACCTTAAATGTAATGGAATAAAGAATTATTAGCTCATTTCTGGTGGAATACAGATGTGGTGATATAGTAAAGTCGCGAAGAGCACAGTAATAAAAAAGGTAAAATGTCTTAGTAAAAACGATGGAGGACGTCTCGCCGATAAGAAGACCACCTTGGTCGATACTGAACTTATTTTAGAGCTCTTTCCGGTTAACGAGTTATTGATATCTATTTTCGCACTCGATATGTTATGAATATTATTCGAGTGTGCGAAATCGATAACAGAATGACTATTAAATATATTTCTTTATTTTCAGTGGTGCTTATATGAACATATCTTCGTTTATTGTTCTGTATGATAGGATAGGCAGAGAGAACGTAGTGTCAAAAATTCCGTTATGCCTTCTCAAATATGTCTGGATATAAAGATTATGTGACAGGTCTTCTAATATTCCTTTCAACTTATTATATTTTATTATTAATTGGCTTTCCTTATAATCCTAAGCTATGAAAGAAACTTTTAAAATTATGCACTCAATATTCTTTTTAGGAACAAAAAGTTTTATTTATTAAAACTTCATATATTAATAATACATTATTTTATTTACTATATACAGTTATTATTTAACTATAAAATTGTACACGAGGCGAATTTATATATATTTAATGTTTTCACCAAAACATACATAAACTTAATCTATACTAGTGAATCTATTAAACTTTCTAAAAAGTATCTTTATCTAACTATATAAATTTAATTTGAGGCCGTCGCGGTCCAGGGGCACAAGGGCGTGTGGTGTTGTGGGTTCGATCCCTCGTGGTAATGAATTATTATTTATTAATATTTTCATTTCTCCACACTTGCACCAAGGTAAAAAGCCCAGTGTTGAGTTCCGCAAGCGATCGAATGCCTTGAAAAATACATACTAGGAACTAGGAACTAGGTCACTAGGAACTTAACATTAGGTTCCCTCTGACTACACTATTACACGCGGGATACAGCGTGAAGCTGATTTAAATTTATGATTTAATCTTATCTTATCTAACACATAATGATTCTTTATCAAAAAATCAACATACAACACTGGTGATATCACTTTGGCCGTTTTCATTACAAATTTATATTATTGAAATTGAGTAATAATTCCTGGCCGTTGATGGGACCGCCGGCCACGGGGCTATAATGATGTCGTCTCGTATATACGATTACACCGATAGGTATCCGAATGACTATTGCTTTACTCATATGAGCCAGGTGTTGCCAGTTTCTGATCAAGCGTCTATTATTTTTATTTATTTTATTTGTAATTGGTGTTTATTTGAAGACACTGTATGTTGCGTGCAAAATACTGTATAATTTTGTCAATATTGTCACTTACAAACCTTAATTTGAAGCCTTGAGGCCGGTTGTGGCGCAGCGGCACGAAGTGTGACTGTAAAACCGACTGGTTGTGGGTTCGATCCGCACTCGAGGAGATAAAATATTTACTTAAATTTATATTTCCATTTCTTAGCTCTGGTGTCGTGGCTAAGCGCAGCGTTGAGTTCTGCCACTCAACATGCAATGCCTCCAGAAAGTGGGGAACGGAGTGTCTTAACACTAGGTTTCTTCTGCCTACGCTGCTGTGTGCGGGATACAGCGTGAAGATGAAAAAAAAATAAAACCTTAATTTGAGCATAAAACTACCACAAATCTCTATTTTTAAAAAGATATATTATATATTTGTTTTATTTACATTGAAAAAATAAACGCGTAATGCTTTTGAATTTGGTGTATTAACGATTTTGTAAATTTTTTGTCAAGTTAAAAAATATCACAAAATATTTATTTTCGCACCTCATTTAATATGAAAAGTAAATGGATTTTCGTAATCTCATTACTAATATTCATTTTAGTGACAGTTTAGAAGGAAAAATAACATTGATGTTCAAGACCCGCTGTTTACCGTACAAAATGCAAAAAAAAAACCATATTGTTTTCAATATCCCACGGGTTAAAAAAAGGACAAGTCTAAACAAACGGCCAGCGTTCGTCTCCAGATTATCTGACCAAAAGTTTGGGATAAAAGATAATCGGATTTACTATGTAAATTTATTGTTGAGAAAAAATAATACCACCCAATGCTGGGACATATCGAAGGCCTTACGAAAGCCCGAGTCCTGTTCACTACTGATGGATTTACGACATATTGAGACATCTCTTTTTACTCTGAAATCGATAATATCCCACAAAAAAGACGTATTTACGAGCGGCAAAGGATAAAATCGTTTGGCATAAGATTTGCAGACGCGTGTAGCATTTCATGTAAATGATTTATGACCTCCAGAAAGGTGGCTACTGTCTTTGCTCATCCAGCTTTAGATTAAAACTACGTCGACCAAATGTTTTGTCATACATAATCCTGTCAAGTTAAGCTTCAAAACCCTTTGGAAATCACATTCAAATAATTTTCGTGGCTGATTTAACACCTTTATACAAATATCTAATTTAATTAAATTTTGCAGTTACTTTTACGAACTATGATCCTTTGTTATCTTTTAAAAATGTCAATATTTAAAGATAAAGGAGCATTAGTACAAACGCTTAACTAAATCCTCAATATCGTTACACGATACATTTTAAATTTCAAGATGAGATCATACTATTGAGTCACAAATTAACGACCAGTAAAATAAATCAAACGTTTATTTCATCATTTTATATAAATTTTATTAAAAGACCTTCATCACTGAATTTATAAGTCAAGTTTGTGTCAAGATACAAATTCAAAAACCGATGTTCATTATTATGTTCAATTGGAAAAATCCAGACAAGTAACACGATCTAAATTCGATCGATAAGATTGCGCCTTAAAAGGCGCCGGGCAGGTATGCGCAGGCGCAGGCGCCGCCGCATGCTCTCATGCAGAAAACAATTCTCTGATGAAACGGCCTCTTAATCTGCCCTGACGGTCACTACAAACTCTAATTAAGATTCGGATGTTCCTTCCCCACCACCATTTTACTTTGATCTCTTCCAATAGGCGCGTTAAAGTATTGTGTAGTTACAAAAATATCAATCAGAGGCCTATCGTTTCTGGTCGCTGTATTGGTAGATGTCTCTTTATCTTATCGTAATGATTTTTGAGATACAAAATCTAAGTGTGCGTTTTCATGAGATAAAAAGAATCTATTGAGGCTTTGTTCATCAGTTTACACATCCTTAACTCTGTAACTGATATTTAAAATGTTGAATATTATCGTTGGACGTTTTATTTTTTAATGGACGTATGATATGTAAAATTTTTAAAAGAATATTGTGTCATAATTGCATTCTGCCATTTACGAAGCCATTTAATTCAACTTAATACGGTAAGTTATTTCACGGCTGTCGTTCCGTAGTTTTAGTTTCGAACAATAAAACTGTGAATATAATTTGAGGTAAATGGAGGCGCGATAAGGAAGAAGATATTCGATAATCTTGTCCGGAAGAACAGGTATTACATGGAATTCATTGGGTTAAGCTCTCAACACATCCGCGTTTTCTTAAGATTGTAAGTGTTTAAGTTAATTTAAAAGTATTTTTTTAATATTTTTTTATAAGCATATAGTTTTTATTGATTATTATATTAAAATGAAAAATATTTCTTTAAAATAAAACATTTAATCAAAAAATCAATATAGTGATATCGATTGTTTAATCGACATCATTATTAACAACTAAATCTAAATACTAAGCTAAACTTATATTATAATTATTTATATATATTTTTTAATAAATCGACGTTAAAATTCTTCTTAAATGTCATCATAAGGACAAACAGCACAATGTGAACATGCAGTACAACGCGCAACAGAACTAATGTCAAGGCGAGCAATCAAGGTGCGTGGGCGCAGGTTAGTGTGGACGCGACCTTACATTATACCGTATCGAGTTTATATTTATATACGACACTTTGGTAACCTTAGATATAAAATGAAAGTGTAAATATTATACAACATTGGGGAAATTGCTTGATGAATCAAGATTTACGATTGAATTAGAGAACTTGTGTTAATTTTATTAATTTGTTAATTTTTATTGGTTCCGTACTTCAAAAGGAGAAAACAGAACTCTTTTGTTTTGTCGGTCTGCCAACTAATAACTGAAATTAATATCGACTACGGTCTACATACAGTCTTTTGAAGCACAGAAAAAAATCAAACTTCTACGTAAACGCGATCAAAAGACTTTTGAATCGTTTCTGCAAAATTTCATAAGATTTCTTTCACATGACATTATCTTTATCCCTAATTTAATAACTTAATAAGGAATTAAGGCTAAAAAAGGAAAAAAAAAAACACGAGCAGATATCCATAAAAATTATACAAGCTTTCGCCTCGGTAATTGAACGGCGATGTAAAAGGTATCTCTACGAAGCAAATAAAATAAGAATCGATAATCGCGGACCGCCCCGCCCCATACATATTGTGCAAAATAAAACTGTGCACTCTGAATGCACCGCGTGGGTGTATTTTGGTTGGTATTATTATGACGTGGTTATTATTTCGATTTGACTTTAACCACTTTTAATAGCTATTCAATGTATTCAACGTTTGAGATCATTTCTTTGTATTATTGTTTGTTTTGTGCGTGAGCGGTGAAGAGAGAGATTCTATCAAATCTATATTCTTTTTGTTTGTTTTGTAGGTTCACGCTTAGTTAAGACACTCAGTTTCCATTAAGATACTTACGTGCCCCATTTTCTGCTGAATTCTGGAGGTATTGCGTGTTGAGTAGCGGAATTAAACGCCGCGCTTTGTCGTTGACTCCGTTGAGTCGAGGCAATTTGAGTGTTATTTGCCGCAAACCAAACTACAAGGACATTAATGTACTTACACGATCTCGTGATAAATGATCTTGACAGATGGAGAGATCCTATAAAGGTTTTTGCTGTTTTTCTCTTTAGATGTACCGAACCCTAATAAAAGCAAAATTATGAAAATTTCCAAAAGCTCATTTTTGTCATATGAAGTTATTAGTTTGACATGTATTTATTTATCTGATATTGTGATTTAATTATACCGGATGGAAGCGTCTTTTTCGGGAGCGAGATAAAATATTTCAAACCCATACTTAAAAAAAATATCAAGATTCGTGACCAGTTTAGACGTAGGATTTTTTTTTCAATTCACGATTATTATCTACATTACTACAACTACTACTACAAACATACTACTAAACGTTGCCGACCTGCCACTTTTCATTCTCAAAAAACATACCAAAACGAGAAAGGGATATCTCTCGTTCTATTTTACTACAATTACCTATTTTCTATAATACACCTAAACTACGTACTTCACCGCCAATGGGTACTTACGACTCGATTTCGTGAATGAGGCGTGTGCGATGTCGTTTTGATGGGTTAGCGTCATTCTCTTAGAAGTCCAAGTTTGATGGTAATTAGTTCAATGGTTTTTGAGATATATTTAGACTTAGAAATGAAAACAATGAAAAAAAAACAACATTATTTTTTCAATTGCATCAATAATTATCTCATTTCTCACACAAAACACTAACAAAGAACAAAGATATACAATATCTTTTACTTACCTCTCAAAAATAACATGTTTAGTCAAAACAGCTGCAGCACATTGTATTGTACGACGGGAGATAAAATAAAAATCAAATCAGATACTATGGATCCGTGTTAAAGTGTTAACAAAGACGAGATGGTGAATAGAGATACATAGTCAACGGAATGTTGGATAGGTTTCAGTGAATCATGACAGAGGTACTTTAAATTTTGTAACCATTTTTTTTTATTAGCTTCACGCTGTATCCCGCACACAGCAGGGTAAGCAGAGGGAACCTAGTGTTAAGACACTCCGTTCCCGACTTTCTGCCGAATTTTGGAGGCATTGCGTGTTGAGTGGCAGAACTTAACGCCGCGCTTAACCTCGACACCAGAGCGAAGAAATGGAAATATAAATTTAAGTAAATATTTGATCTCCTCGAGTGGGGATCGAACCCACAACCAGTCAGTTTTAAAGTTACACTTCGTGTCGCTGCGCCACGACTGGCCTCAAAATGTAACTATTTAATTAAATTTATTTTAATTTTAGTGGAAAAGCGCGGTGTTGAGTTCCGCTTTTACACGCAATGTCTCGCTAATTAGATGAAAAGTGGGTAACGAAGCAATTGCTATTAACATCTTGCTTTAATTGAGGTCAGTCGTGTTCGATCCTCGCTCGAGGAAATTAAATATTTAGTATTTTCATTTATTCGCTCTAGTATCGAGGCAAAGCGCGGCGTTGAGTCTCGCCCCTCAACACGTAATGTCTCCAGAATTCGAAGGAAAATAGGGACGGAATGTGTATACTAGGTTCCCTTTGCCTACCCTGCTATGTGCGGGATACAGTGTAACCCTAAAAAAAAGCATTCCAACAGTATAAATCGATGCGACAAACAAAAGTCTTTACTCCAGATTTATTATTATATCAACTGAGTTCATAAAATCAATTATGCATTCACTGTTTGTATATACACTACAAGAGTATAAAAAACGAGACTGTTTGACAAATTACAGTCCATAACACCGCGAGGGCGCCACCTTGTATACTGTCACCGCCATTTTTATACGTCCCAGCTAAAAACATGACTATGAATCTGCTTCCTTCGGACGTTTTTACTTTTATACATGTTTCCATTTTAAAATGTTGGAACATTAAGTACTATAAAATTTATTAATTTAAAGTGAAACATAGTGTTTGTTTTCACTTTTTTTTCCTTTTGCCTTAATTCTTGTCGAAAATAAATATGTATAATAAATATATACATTTATATTGTTAGGTTCTGTTCACACTATGATATAAAGGCACAGTGGTATATTTATTTATTTATAAAGTTCTAGTTCAAATTCACTGTAAATATTAATATATGGTAGGTATATACTCATATATGTGTTTTATATATATGAGAGAGCTAATTAGTTATAAATGTTAAAGGAAAATTTAAAAAACTTGATTAGAAAACGTATAAAAATTTAAACGAAGCGGGATTTGAACCCGTGTCTCTTTAAAAACATCAACTTCATTTTCTAAATAAGTATTTTTCTTTATAAAGTGCTAAAACAATTATACCTATACTTAAATGCATTCACTTATTAAGGCCAGTCGTGGCGCAAGGGCACAAGCGTGCGGATGTAAACACGACAGGTTATGTTTTTGGTTCCCATTCGAGTAAAAGAAATATTTAATATTTTCATTTCCTCACTTTGGTTACGAGGCAAAGCAAGGCGTTAAGTTCCGCCATTAAGCACGCAATCCTTTCAGAACTCTGCGTAAAATGGGGAACAGAAGTGTCTAACCATGTTTCAGGTTCCTTCTGTCGACTCTGCTATGTGTGGGATACAACGTAAAGCTAAGAAAAAAGACTTTACATAAACAAATTGATTATAAATATGTTTTCTTTTATATTTAAAAATATTTCTTTGAAACATAAATTGTAACTAACTGATATGATCCATACATACATACATAATATATTTCCTAAGCCTAATACAAACAATCATCAAACCTAAACAGATTTCGGGCGCCACGTTTAGTATTTTAATGACTATCAAGTAGTCCCCACTTAATAGTCGTAAGATCGTAACATAAAATGTCACAAAAAACGTCGGGGTTCGAACCCGTTATTACGTACTTATATACCTAATATCGATATACTTAACCCTAACAATAATTATAGGTTTACACGAACAACATCGCTAATCGAAATTGCACTGAAAAAAAAATAAACTATAATCTTTTGATTGTAGGAGCAGTGTAAAACATTATAAATCCATTATAAATACATCTTCAAAAGATGCGGTATTGGGACTTGTTTAATGGATGTCCTTATTATTTCTTTAGTTATTTTGATACGCTTTTAATTTTCTAGTAACACTCCTCACAGATGACTATTTATACCGTATAATTTAAAGCTTATGCCAACTTATTGGTTTTGTATTTAAAAAATGTAATTTTAATAGAAGGGTTGGGGTTCTTTTTGTTATATTGTTACTACTAATAGCTCTACATGTAGTGAATCGCCCTTTATTTAATGCAACAAACAGACGGACAAACAAAAGCGATTAGGTATTTTAACAACTACTTATTTTTGATGCGTTTTGTGAGGATGTTCTTCTCTGTAGAGCCGTAGCCGCTGATGACCTGGACCCTTGTCCTAGAAGATATTTTTTTTTATATTTTTTAAAAGTAATTTTTATTTCAAAACGTAACATTTATTAAATTTAATAAAAAAATTAAATCAGCTTCACGCTGTATCCAGCACACAGCAGGGTAGGTAGAGGGAACCTAGTGTTAAGACACNATTGCGTGTTGAGTGGCAGAACTCAACGCCGCGCTTTGCCTCGACACCAGAGCGAAGAAATGGAAATATAAATTTAAGTAAATATTTCATCTCCTCGAGTGGGGATCGAACCCATAACCAGTCGATTTTACAGTCACACTTCATGCCGCTGCGCCACGACTGGCCTCAACATAACATAACATAACATTTATTTCTCTTTTATAATAAAAATATATAAATATTATTAATATTTAAATTTGGTCACATATTATTATTTTAGTAGAAATAATATTTCCACTGAATCATAAATTTTACAGCCGTGTTCCAAAGAACCGCGAACGAGCTCTTAAGTAGAATCTTGTGTATGTTTATTTTTTGATAGGACTGTGTAACTGTGTGCCTTTTCTTTTAAAACCTTTTTTCTTGAGTTTTTTTTTATTTATGTCACCAATAAAAGAGGTTTTACGCAACCTCAACTATCACTTTTTTCATGGAAATCGTGACTGGGGCGAGTACCAACTAAATATTTATTAAACATACCTAGATTTATTCTTTTTGAATTACTTTTATTACTGAGAACATGATATGCTTAGTAAAATTCACTTGTTTTATTTAATGAACAAAAATAAATATAATAAATAAAGAAAAATTATCATATTCAACTTATAAAAGACTTTATGAGCGTATACACTAATTTTGTGTGACATCAAATACACATAATAAGTGAGTAATGATTTTTTTTCGATGTACCTACTCGATGTACATATCGATAATACCTATAATTTTTTACTTTTCCGATCCTTTCGTTTATCTGTATTGTGTGTTTCCAAATTTCGTGATTAGAAGCTTGATTTTTTCTGTGCTACAAGGGACTGTAGACCTGAATATTAACTTCAGTTTGATATCTATGGTTAGCTAAGTACATTTGAAATGTAATTAAAAGACAAAAACATAAATTTTCACAAAACAAATTTTACGTTTGAGGCCAGTCGTGGCGTAGCGGCACAAAGTGTGACTGTAAAACCGACTGGTTGTGGGTTCGATCCCCACTCGAGGAGATAAAATTTTTACTTAAATTTATATTTCCATTTCTTCGCTCTGGTGTCGAGATAAAGCGCGGCGCTGAGTTCTGCCACTTAACACGCAATCCCTCTAGAATACGGCAGAAAGTGGGGAACAGAGCATCTTACACTAGGTTCCCTCTGCCTACCCTGTTGTGTGCGGGATACAGCGTGAAGCTGATTTGATTTGATTTAAAATTTTACGTTTAGTTTAATTTCATACACAATATATAACATCACATATCTAAGTTTAAATTAAAAATCCCTTAACAGATATAATGCGACAATACTCTTATAAATTATGGGTCCACAATCACGGACATCCATAAAGCACTCGGAATGCGCGGACAATCCTTCATTGAGGTACTTATTTATTTTAAATACACTCGTCAGGGGGCCCTCCCGCCGGGCCCCCTGCGGCGCTGTCCCCGGCCCCCGACCTCGCTCCTCTTTCGGCCCCCTTTAATCAACTGTCGTGGCGTATACCATTACATTATCCATTTACTTGTGTTGCTCCACACAATCCTCTTTAGCCCCTCTATCCAACACATAAAGACCAATTTAGTATTATATTTCCTATAAAATGTCATGATGCTGTAGAAACCGATATGAAAGCCATGTTTATTTGATTGCGATGTATTAGATTTGGTCCGAATGACGTTCGAAATTCGGTCACTGACAACAGATTTTTAAATAGAGACAACTAAACTGTGGTATTTCATTACGGTTTTGGGAATTTTTAATGCATTTTGTTGTTTTGTTTTGTTTTGTATTGGTTTTACAGATTATTTGGTTCAGATGTTTGAACGTTTCTTTGGATAAGGTAATTTCTCTTAATATTATTGTATTCAACTCCTAGATTTTTCATAGTACTTAACATGTGAGATTAGACAGTTGTTTAATGTGAGGCCAGTCGTGGCGCAGGGACACAAATATGTGACTGTAAACACGATAGGTTGTGAGTTCGATTCCCACTCGAGGAAATTAAATATTTAATATATTTATTTCTTCGCTCTGATGTCGAGGCAAAGTGCGGCATTGAGCTCCACCACTGTGTGTAATGTTGCCTTACATATCTTCAGTTTTAATAGAATAATCGTAATATTTAGATTTTTTCAAAAAATTAAAAGATTTTTTAAATACAGCATTTTTGTAATAAGCAGTGTAATATTCATAATCGAAACCCTCTGCCCATCCTGCATATTCGGGATACAGCGGGAAGCTGAAAAAAGAAATTTTTTGTGCGTGTAATGTTGCCTTATATACCTTCTGTTTTAGTAGAATAATCATAATATTGAGATTTTTTCAAAAAAATATAAGATTTTTTCATACAGCATTTTAGTAATAAGTAGTGTAATATTCATAATCGAAACCCATAACTGAGCGTGAGGCGCGCCGCGTTGATCTGACGAATTTGTTATGGTCCGAAATAATGTGTGATACACACAGATTTATATAATCGCCAACTTTTTTGTCAAAAGAAATTTATATTTTCTATGTTTTTCTTTTTCTTTTTGTAACTTTGTGTAGGTATGTTAGTGAAACACAAAAAAATTGTAATTGTTGAAAAAGTAAATTTAAAAAATATAGTAGTTGAATATAGAACCTCTTCCGTTTTTAAAAAAAGAAATCCGTTAAAAATTAAGCTGCGCGTTTGGCCGTACACAATGCAGTTTTGATACCGACTCTGCTATACGGCAGCGAAACGTGGGTATTACAGAAGAAGAATGAAAGAAAGATGAATGCTGTGGAGATGCGATCTCTTCGTAGGATATGCGGAGTCAGATTAGCTGATCGAATCCGCAATGAAGAGATACACAGAATGGCAGGTACTAGCGAGGATGTCACGGTGAGAATGAAGAAGAACGTGCTCAGCTGGTTTGGGCACTTCGAACGAACGAGTGATGAAAGAATGTCAAAAAAGATTTATGATGGAAAGTGAGCGGTAAGAGAGGTAGGGGGAGACCTCGGTTGACCTTCGAAAACACAGTATCAAAGATACTGGAGGAAGGTCACGTAAAACTCATAAGGACCCCACGGAGGGCATGTATGAAGAGGTTGATGATAGTCGAGGCGAAAGATGTATGTAGAGACCGTAGCGTTTGGCGCTCCGTTCTCTCTGACTACCCCGCTAGGGATAAAGCGTGAAGCAAGCTAGTTTATTTAGTTTTAGTTAAAAATTAAAAGAATTTAAAATTTAAACAGTAAATAAACTTAAATATACATGATATAAGTATCATATCAACATAATATATGTTTCAAAAACAAAATGACCAATTAAAAATAATACAAATCAAACAACCAACAACATTTACAACAATTGTCACTCACAACAGATGAGATAATTTAAACAGCTGTATGTCAAACACGATGGCCATTTTTTTTTCATATACAAGCAAGCCATTGTGAGGCGAATGTTAACAATAGGTTCCATAATGGAGGACCATCGATACCCTTTCTTTGGTAGAATTTAATTGTGTGATGAAGTGTGGTTACGACATTTTTAAACGAACTGAGAATGTTGTATCAGAAATAAAACACAACCACAACCACAAAGGGTTAGAATTATAATAAATTTATTTGTTTTGTAATATTTTGTAAATTTATTTATGTTTTGTAATATTATATAAACACGCAATGCCTCCAGAATTCGGCAGAAAGTGGGAAACGGAGTGTCTTAACACAAGGTTCCCTCTGCCTACCCTGCTGTGTCCGGGATACAGCATGAAGCTGATTTATTTATTTTATTTTAATATTTTGTAATGTTCGTATGTACCATATGTAACATTGAAAAATCAATCACTCACTTAAAACATATTAACTTATTTTATTTAAATTAAAGGGTGGAAAATAATTTATGCACACCTACGGACAAGGACAGCCAAGATCAGGGATCTAATCCTAATATCCTGATAGTTACTATGAGGCCAGTCGTGGCGCAGGGTCACAAAGTGTGACTGTAAAATCGATTGGTTGTGGGTTCGATCCGCATTCGAGGAAATAAAATATTTATTTATATTTTCATTTCTTCGCTCTGGTGCCGAGGCAAAGCGCGGCGTTCAGTTCCGCCACTCAACGCTCAATGCCACCAGAACTCAGCGGAAAGTGGGGTACGGAGTGTCTTAACACAAGGTTCCCTCTGCCTACCCTGCTGTGTGCGGGATGCAGCGTGAAACTGATTTAATTATTATTTTTAATATTGGACTTAAATCTCAAATGAAATATCACATTTCAGAGACGTAAAATCTAGCCTTAATAACTAAACTTTATACACGTGTTATATTAAAATTTTTGGAAATTCCAGTCCAAAAGATTCTATTAAGGGTTTAGGTGTGTAAGTAGATTTTAATTTCACTCGATTTTCTGGCAATTTGTCACTTCGCTGTATTCCACATAAAACAGAGTAGGCAGAGGGAGAACCTAGTGTTGAGACATTCCATTCCATACTTTCCGCCGAATTTTTCAAGACATTGCGTGTTTTTGGTGCCGGAACGAATAAATGAAAACATTAAGAAATAATATAATATAACATTCCCTCGAGTGGGGCCTTGTGCCCCTGCGCCACGATGGCCTCCTGCGGCCAATATAAGGCATTCGATCACTAAAATTAATAGTTTAAAATATTTGACATTTATAAATAGTATAGGTATAACTTCACTTCTATGGTCTACTTTGTAGTCAAGTTTTCACTTAACGTTCGATGAAATGATTGGAGAAAGAAAACAGCAAAACCACTGTCAAAAATTTCACATAAACTATCACCAGCTAGTTGTACCAACCAATATGCAAGTACACAGTAGCAAGTAAAAAAAACAATAATCGCAACAACTTTCATTGTAAGACAACAAAAAAAGGTTTCAATTAACAACAAATTGGTTACCACCTTCACTTCTACCATAACAGTCTCAATAAGTTCTTAACACTACAAAATAAAACTCAATATAACGTAGAACAAAACAATTTGATCGCGCTAAAAGCTTTCTCATTACAGTACGGTCAACAAGTCGTGGCCGCTGAAGTTAGCTGTAGATGGCTGCGCACATTTTAATTAATAATTTTTCTTACTTTCATTATTTTCTTCCCGACTGAGCAATGCGCAAAAGTTCAGAAAATCTAACTTCATAGCGGCCACGACTTGTTGACCTTACTGTACTCCATTACCACCCGCTAAGCCGATAAGTCGATTTTCATTTAGTAATAAACTGTTGCAAATTATTTCATTACAACATTAAGTGGCGGTTATGCTTCAATTTAAGTTTATGGACACTTTTACGTACGCGATACGGCTGTTGTTCTTTACTTGTGTTCTTGTAGTACTTTTTTTTTTGCCTTTTTATATCTGGTAGAGTAGAGGGAACCTAGTCTTAAGACACTCCGTTGCTCACTTTGCGCCGAATTCTCGAAACATAGCGTGTTGAGTCGCGTAACTCAACGCCGCGCTTTGCCCAGTTGCCAGAGCGAGGAAACGAAAATATATATTTTTTCATTCCTCCAAGTGGAAATCCAACCCACAGCCGCTGTGTTTACAGTCATAAGCTCGAACCACTGAGCCACAGCAGTCTCAATAATTTCAACAAGCTCGTGTAAAAGCATTTTTACGTCAGACTGGCACGTGTTAAATAATATTATGTTTTTACGTTTGTTCGTTTGTTTTAGATAAATAATTATCTATGTACATATAAATATTTACTTAGAAATGTTTCGTGAAGCGACATTTGATATGTTCATTAGTTTTATATTATTGTTGATAGAGTAAATTTAATATCTTAAACATCAATTACTATAGTAAAATAAATAAATTAGCTTCACGCTGTATCCCGCACACAACGGTCACACTCACTTTCCCCACTTTTCGCCGAATTCTGAAGGCATTGCATGATCAGTGGCGGAACTCAACGCCGTGCTTTTGCGTCGATACCAGAGTGAAGAAATGAAAATATAAATGTAAATAAATATTTTACTTCCTAGAGTGGGAATCGAACCCACAACCAGTCGCATTGCAGTCACATTTTGTGCCACTGCGCCACGACTGGCCTTTGAATTATTATAGTGTTTTTAAAATAAATAATTAAGTGATTTGTTTGATCTTATTTAAGTACATTAATGTACCGACATGTTTAATATGTATCTGTAAACTGTAATTATGATTTAGTTTTTTAGTTCCAGATTTTATTACTTTTTTTCGGAGTGGCTGAAGAAAATCAAAAGAAGGAGATATTTCGTGTTAAATAATATCTAACAGGACAAAGCAAGTAAGACAGAGGGAACCTAGTGTGACGATACACCGTTCCCCACGCACCGTCCAATTATAGAGATCCAGCGTGTTACATAATGAAAGAAGAAATAAAATTATGTATGTATATATAAATAAATTTGTATTTGAATTTCAACCCACAATCATTGCGTTTAATCAGGCACACCACAATAAAATTATTATATTGCGTGTATCTAAATATACAACGATATATTAAAAGCAAAATGAAATATATATATATAAATATAAATATTTACAAAAATAAATTTACAAAAAAAAAATACGTCAAAGAAAAACACAAAATTCAATACCACGAAATACTTACCCAAAAAAAAAAAAAAAATTACAAACAATTTTTTTTCCATCGCACGTACAATAAAAAGCTTAACGCCCAAACAGGGATGCTGGCTCTCCTATCTTTACAGCACAATAAACTACTATAAACGAATATTGAGGGTAATACAATAAAATTAAGACATTTTCATTAGATACCCTATTTTGTTGGACCGTATTAATTATAGGGTATGGTGGTCCTTGCCAATGAAGCTGTTAATTAAGGAAGGTATCGGTTGCTATTGCTGCTATAAACTCATAAACTTTGACTGCCTACTTGTTCTTTAACATAAAAAGGGATAAACGAGTTTGCAATTAAGGAACAACCTGTATATGATATGCTGTGATGATGGCAGGTAAGTGAAGGATAAACAAGGTACGGATATAGATAAATATATAATTAATTTTATGAATTATAGGAATAAGAGAAATATTATGTTTATTGTAGTTTTTTTAGATTCATTCTGTATCCTGGACATAGCAGGTAGGCAGGGGGAACCTGGGAATGTAGTGTTCAAGTGTTAAGACACTACATTCCCATTAAGACACGTTCCCCACTGTGGAAAATATATGTACATATTATATTGTGTATAAACATTTTTAACGATGCATTTAAACGTTCACATATTTTACCGAGCACGCATGCTACATATATCTTTAACTTTTTTGGCGTATGCGGTATAGCAGGATTCGCAAAGGGAACCTAGAGGGAACTTAAACACTAAGCTTTCCATTTTCCGCCGCTTTGCCACTGCGCCACGACGGCCTCTTTATATGCAGGCAACTAGTTTACGTAAGTAGCATTATTTATAAAAGAATATTATGATATTTATTTATTTTGATATATATAAACGTTTTATGCATTATTTTTAACTAATACTAAAACATACTATAAACTAACTAACTGTCGTGACGCAGCTTGGATTCTCCTAACTTTTTAAAGTATTATGCAAGCGTTTATGCTAACCATAATATAATATAGGCACATAATTTAAAAAATTGTTCTCTGAATATCTAAATTATAAACGAAATATAAGAGAAGTCATCCGCTCGTTGTGGCGTAGTGGCAGCGTCTCACTGTGAACGCGACGATTATGGGTTCGTACAACACTCGGAAGAATGAATTATTTAATATTTTTATTTCCTTGCACTTGTAACAAGAAAAAAATTGGGGTTAAGTTTCGCCACTCAACATTCAACCTCTCAAAAATTTGACAGAAAGTGCGGAAAGCAGTATCTTAATAAGTCCTAAACCCTCCTTGCCTACCTTGCTAAAAACACCTATTTATTCATATAGGTACATTCTAGATTATTTTCTATCTTACAATCTAAATAAAAATCAATAACAACTAAAACCTCATCTTGACTATTTATTAAACCAACTTAGCCCTAAATCCTAATCCTATCCAGTCCACATCAATAGATAAAACTCAAGACAAACGGACAGACAGAGGAGCGCCTGTCACTAAATAAAAAAAAAAGAAAAAAGTGGTGTGTGGTGAACAAACATGATAAGATAAGCTTTGGTGCGCCGACACAATGGTGTTAGTTAATATTTACAAAGTGAATGCCTTTCAGCGTGTGCCGTACTCTATGGAGTGTGGAGAGTGTGTTACACCGCTTGGTGTTTGACTTGGTATGTATTTTAACTAATATAATATATTTATTATATATTATATTATAGTATGTATAGGACTGTAAACATAAGGTTGTATTAATAGGTTCGATTCCAACTCGAGGGAATGAGTCGGTTTCGTGTTTTCGCTCTGGTAACAGGAAAAAGCGAGGCGTGGAGGTGGCGCCAATGGACACGCTACGTTTCGAAATTTAGGTGATGCGGTAGGAACGGAGTGCCTTAACACTAGGTTGCCATTGCCTACAATGCTATACGCAGGAATAAATTTTGTATAACAATATATTTGAGAGTTGATAAAAAAATACATTTCCTTTATCATTTTGTTAAGCAACATCCAAAAAAAAGTTTCCAGTTTGACATTGACACATAGGATACCAACTTATGGATCTGATTGTATTGGAATTGGATAGTATTTGTGTAGTCCAAGCACGGATACTAAATTTCATAAGTGTGTAAGTATGTTTGTATCGTTTTCCACAATATCTCGTAAACAAAAAGTTATATCGAGCTAATTCTATTTGTTTTTAAAAGGTACATTCTAAATTAATAACAATCTAAGGATCTACTCCTACCTATCCCTTTTTTATGGACAAATGCTGACATTCTATAATAGAGATGATTAAGTATATAAAAATTATATATATATTTTTAAAAAAACTTTAAGAAGCTTTGAATATTTTTTTAGACTTTTATACATTATAGTGTGAAGGCTAAACGTGCCATCAATGAACTCTTGTTATTTTATTCTTTTAGCTCTAACCCAGGAACCTAGTAGTAAGTCATTTCCTCCTTCTTATTCCGTTTCCCACTTCCCGCCAAATTATGGCGGCATTGCGTGTTGAGTAGCGGGACTCAATACCGCGCCTTATGACCAGAGCAAGGAAATTAAACTATTATAAATTTAATTTCCTCGAGTGGGCATCGAAGCCACTGTCGCGCTTACAGCCGCACCTGCTCTACGCCATGACTGGCCTCAACAACATTAATTATTTATACATATACATATGTATATCAAAAAATCTTAAAATAATAACTAAGAAATAATATTTTATCGTCGTAATATGATATACATAAGGCGTGTAACTACATATTAAAATTCACAGATTCTACACACATTATTAAAAAGTCAGATATTAAAGTTTTAAAAGACATACCATGTTTACCTATATAATATTTAAAACATACGATTTAGCGAAATTTAGAGCCAACGATTTTAATATGAAATTTCGAAATTCTGTTCCTCTATTTTTTTGCTATTCATACATATATAAGATAAATTAAAATTAAATCAAAATAAAATAAAAAAAAATTAAATCAGCTTCACGCCATATCCCGCACGCAGTATGGAAGGCAGAAATTAATCTAGTGTTTTGAGGCGTTGCCTGTTGAGTGACGGAAACTAACGCCGGACTTTTTGCCTTGGTGCCAAAGCGAAGGAATGAAAATATTAATATTATAATGGGAATAGCGAGTGGGGATCGAACACACAACCGTCGCGTTGCAATCACATTTTTGTGCCCCTGAGCCACGACGGCTCTGCAAATTAACAATCACTAAATAAATACTTCTCGATACCCTGCTTTTTTATACAAAATATCCTTTGAAACATAAATCTTGAAAGTTTTAATAAGGTGCTCTATCTTACATTTTGTAGTCAGAAAAAACCCAGTGTCAAGACAATTCGTCCTTCAGTTTACAACCAAATTGTAGGTGTTTGTCTCGTCAGAGCGGGAAAAATTTAGGTACAATACATTACTTCGAGTGGGATAAGTACCTTGTGTACCACAAAGAGGCCAAGAACTGGAGGTCTAGCACGTATTTAAAATCTCTTTATTATGTTCTTTGATAGGTATAGAGGAAGGCAAAAAAATATTTGAAAAAAAAAAGTATTTTTTTCAAAATTTGCTAATATTTGGCATCTATAATAATCTAGGTATAGGTATTAATTTTGTGAAACACATTTTAATATAAAATAACATGATAATAATTGGGGCCAGTCGTGGCGCAGGGGCACAAAGTGTGACTGTAAACCGACTAGGTGTGGGTTCGATCCCCACTCGAGGAGATGAAATATTTACTTAAATTTATATTTCCATTTCTTCGCTCTGGTGTCGAGTACAAGCGCGGCGTTGAGTTCTGCCACTTAACACGCAATGCCTCCAGAATTCGGCAAAAAGTGTGGAACGGATTGTCTTAACACTAGGTTCCCTCTGCCTACCCTGCAGTAAGCGGGATACAGCGTGAAGCTGAAAAAACATGAATAATAAAAATTTTAATAAATGTACGTAAAGGTTTACAATTTCAATATAAACTCGATATATAATTTCAAGCTTTATCCTACAGATTAGATGCTAAATTGAAATCTAGGCAATAAATATTTAATAGAACTAGTTCCACCATTAACCGGTATCTAAACATCGATAAATGTTTCGTTGCTATTGTAGAACCAGAGTCGATTTGTTGATAATGTGAGAAGGATTTGTGTTTAAAGTAGCGGTATCTGTATGGTATTTTAGTATTTATGAACATTATAGAGGCCAGTCGTGTAACGAATGTGCGACTGGTTGTTGGTTCGATTCCTACTTGAGGAAGTTAAATGTTTAATATATATAATTCTTTGCTTTGGTAACGAGGTAAAGCGTGGCGTTGAGTTTTGCTACTCTCCACGCAATGTCTCAAGAATTCGGCGCAAAGTATGGAACGAGAATGAAGTGCGAAACACTAGGTTCCCAGGTTCCTTCCGCCTACCATCCGATGTGCGGCGTGTAGCTAAAAAAATGCATAGCATAAATTTATAATGTACTACTAGCTTTTACATGCGACTTCTCTTCCGTGGTAAAAAGGAAACATCGTTGGATACAATCCAAAAAAAAGTAATTTGTTCCAATATTTCCTGAGATTAGAGCGAATTTTTGTTTCAGTTTTATAACATTAGTAGGTATACATATTAATACGAATACTGTTTGGGATAAGTTACGAGTATAAAAGGCTGGGACGCTATTCCATTACGATCTTTACTCATCATATATAGATAGTGGATAGATAAAAGATATATCAATGTGACTCTTAGATGACATATCTACAAATGAAAAGGGCATCTCAAGATCGATCTCAGACTTAAGAGCTATGTATACCTAAATACGGACGTTACAGATTTTTTATATTTTCCTCTTATATTTAAAAGGTCCCACTTTAAAATAAGGAATAGAGTATGTTAGGAATAGAGTATGTTAGGTTCCCTCCCTCTAGCTAGTATATTGAAAATAAAAAAAATCAATAACTAAATTATAAATAGGTGTAATTAAGTATTTGTTTTGTTTATAAGTGAAAAATGAATGATTAGTTATCCAAATTTATTAAAATCATCACTGTACATCATATAACCTGTTTATAAAATTAAAAATTAAAATTAAATTAGCTTCACGCTGTATCCTGCACACAGCAGGGTAGGCAGAGGGAACCTAGTGTTAAGACACTCCGTTTCCCACTTTCTGCCGAATTCTGGAGGCATTGCGTGTTGAGTGGCAGAACTCAACGCCGCGCTTAACCTCGACACCAGAGCGAAGAAATGGAAATATAAATTTAAGTAAATATTTCATCTCCTCGAGTGGGGATCGAACCCACAACCAGTCGGTTTTGCAGTCACACCCCGTGCCGCTGCGCCACGACCGGCCTCTGTAAACCTGTTTATACTTCTATATTAATTAAGTTACAGCATTTTTTCTTTAAACGTTCTGATATTTGAAAGAAATGAAGAAAAGACGTAATACGAGATCAATGTTAAAATATTAGAATAAGTGAATGAAGTGGTATATTTGGGAAGTATTTTAAATAGAGACGGAAGATATGAGATGGATGTGGAAAGGCGTATTGCTGCCGGTAACAGGGTTAACGGAGCCTTAGCTGCATTGATGATGAGATGAGCTGCATTGATGATGAGACGGTGAAACGTCAGCACAGCTGCGCGTTTGGCCGTACACAATGCAGTGTTGGTACCGAGACTATTATACGGCAGCGAAACGTGGGTATTACAGAAGAAGAATGAAAGAAAGATGAATGCTGTGGAGATGCGATCTCTTCGTAGGATATGCGGAGTCAGCTTGGCTGATTGAATTCGTAATGAAGAGATACACAAAATAGCAGGTACTAGCGAGGATGTCACAGTGAAAATGAAGAAGTATGCAGAGACCGTAGGGTTTGACGCTTCGTTCTCTCTAAATAACCCGCTAGGGATAAAGCGTGAAGCTCGTATATAATACAGCAGTATCTTTTCTTTATGCAATTTATTTAAAATTTGCCAACATAAATCATTATACTCTTCACGCAATGTCTCCAGAATTCTGCCGAAAGTGGGGAACGGAGTGTCTTAACACTTGGTTCCCTCAGCCTACCCTGCTATGTGCGGGATACAGCAGGGCAGATGGAACCTGCTGAGCTGATTTAAATCATTATAGAATATAAATCATACTTTGTAGTGGGTCTGTACTAACTGTAATTAAAATTTGTCAGTCTTCAAGCCCCAGGCAAGACCCAAAATGAAAATTACAATATCACTTGCTTCAAGATTCAATAGTACGATTGAATCAATTTCATCGCATTCACTTTGAATGCTCTTGCGCATCGGTGGAGTTCGCCAATCACAATGTTTTGTGGGAGGCTGTGGGCGTGGCCTAATACGTACCGCCCACCGCCTCTCCTTTAAGCATCAGTGTAGGATTACCGATAGTAGCGTTCGTATGGGACCGATGAGATGTCTTTCAAAAGAAAAAAAAAATTAAGTAAGAAACTAAGTATTTAGTTAAAAAATAATTAATTGAAAAATTTAATTATTTAATTAATATGTAATAATAGAATCAGGATACATTTTTTACTTTTGTTGATTATTAGAAAGATATTTTAAGGTAGCTCTTAGGACTACAGATTTATGATTTTATTAAATATAGTGATTTATGATTGTATTAAATATAGTATTTTGGCAATTTATATTTCGATAGAAGTATTTTTTTTTCCGCAATAGGTGTAATCAAAATTAAATATGAAACAAATGTAAAATAATGTTTTATTAGAAGCAATCAATATTGATTGCTTCTAATAAAATATATTTAATTATATAATTAAATATAATTTGTATAGTACCTAAGTATTTAAAATAGTTTTTTTTTCGTTGTAATATTTGTCTGAAAAATATTAAAATAAAAAAAACTTTCTCTTTTCATATGACATAAATATATTAAAATATATAATAAAAAAAAAACTTAATAAAAACGTACATTAATTTGTATAAAAAATATATGCACCCTTCATATAGACAGAGGGAATCATTTTTTTCCAATCTTCATATAGTAGGATAGACAGAGGAAATCATTGCGTATTGAATTGCGTAATGAACTCAACGCCGCGCTTTGTCTTGTAGTGGGAATCAACCTTCTATAATAGTCAGACGCTATGCCCCTGTGCCACGATAACGGCCTCATTTTGTTCGACATTTTCTTTGATGATAAGAATATTTGAGGTCAGTCGTGGCGCAGGGGCACAAAGTGTGACTGTAAAACCGACTGGTTGTGGGTTCGATCCTCACTCGAGGAGATGAAATATTTACTTAAATTTATATTTCCATTTCTTCACTCTGGTCTCGAGAGAAAGCGCGGCGTTGAGTTCTGCTACACAACACGCAATGCCTCCAGAATTCGGCAGAAAGCGGGGAACGGAGTGTCTTAACACTAGGTTCCCTCTGCCTACCCTGCTGTGTGTGGGATACAGCGTGTTTCACTTAATTCAAAGAATACTTCAAAATAATGTATGTAGTACGATAGGTATATTATCAATGATATTGAGATTAGATTCCGTCCAAGTAAGTGAATCTATGAAAAAAAATATTGCGAGCAATCGTAATTGTGCAAAGATATTAGATGTTACATTATATTTTTTTAGCTCCACGTGGTATTCTCCATACAGCACCCTCCTATGTGTCAGGTGATCAGAGGAAACCTGAGAAACTAGTGTTTAGACACTCCGTTCCCATTAAGACACTTGCCTTCCTCACTTTCCGCCGAATTTTGAAGGCATTGCGTTATGAGTGCAAGCGAAGCTGAACGCCGTGCTTTGTTTAGTTACCAGACCGAGGAAATGAAAAATTGACATATATCATTTTCTCGACGGGAAATCGAACCCACAACCAGTCGCGTTACAGTCGCACCTTTGTGCAGCTGCGCTGCAACTGGCCTCGAACTGGAAATTATATTTACTAAAATAAATAAAATAAATTTGATTTTAATAAATAACTAAATCAGCTTCAAGTTGTAACCCGCACACAGTAGGTTAGGCAGAGGGAACCTAGTGTTAAGACACTCCGCTCCCTACCTTCCGCCGAGTTCTGGAGGTATTGCATATTAAGTGGCGGAGCTCAACGCTGCGCTTTGCTTCGACACCAGAGCGGTGAAATGAAAATATAAATGTAAATAAATATTTCATTTCCTCGAGTGGGGATCGAACCCACAACCAGTTGGTTTTACAGTCACACTGTGTGCCCCTGCGCCACGACTGGCCTCAATTATATTTAAAAAAAAAATTAAATTAGCTTCACGCTGTATCCCGCACACAGCAGGGTAGGCAGAGGGAACCTAGTGTTAAGACACTCCGTTCCCCACTTTCTGCCGAATTCTGGAGGCATTGCGTGTTGAGTGGCAGAACTCAACGCCGCGCTTAACCTCGACACCAGAGCGAAGAAATGGAAATATAAATTTAAGTAAATATTTTATCTCTTCGAGTGGGGATCGAACCCACAACCAGTCGGTTTTACAGTCACACCTTGTGCCGCTGCGCCACGACCGGCCTCAATTATATTTAGTAATGTTAAATATTCATTTTATTCCAAATTTATCACAGAACTTAGGCTTAAATATTATTATATCGAAAGTGCGCGAATTAACGGTGATTATTGTGATTGCGAGTGCCGCTTGCGATTGCAAAGTGTCAGCGTGTCAAAGATTATGTTAAGGTGAGATGTACCATAGTCTAATAATTTGTTTATTTATTAAATATATATTGTTAGAAAAATAATGACTGTGAAAGTGAAATGAAACTATATTTACAACATTTAGCTATCATTAATTAATTTTGTATTAAGTTTTAAATTAAATAAATCCTGAAAATAAAAGTAATACCTAGTCTTTAATTTTTTTGTTCTTTATAACGTATTTACGCCCAATATTAATTTTTATACATCTATCCAATCTAGAGATTGGATAGATGTATGAAACAATCTAAGATTGACGTTGGAGATAGATTATTAATATTGGGTTTGTAATTTTCTTATAAGTTAATATTTAAATTGTAAATTCTATAAACTTCAAGCATCATTTTGATATTGTTATTATATTATGTAACTAGAAATGGGAAAAAGATTCTCAGTTGCCATTTTACGGCTACAATGCACTCTGTGCTCGACACCTGTTGTGAATTTCATAAGGACGTCACAGCTGTATTTGCCATAGTTTTGTATATTGATACATTTTATATCCCCCCTAAAGCGTCCTCACCCACAAGCCACCCATAGCCCACTTGCTCAGCTGCCCCACATATCCATATACTTGCTCGTACGTGGATTTAATTAAGCCAACGAACAACGCGATCAAGCACTAGCAAAAAACCATCTGAATATTCCATTTTGCAGATAGGAAGTACAAAAGATGTTACATAAAAAATAACGCAAAAAAAAACCAATATATTCAAACCAGTATTCACCACCACCACCACTTCGATCAACGTCAAACGCTATCGCACCACACAGTCATATCTGCGTTGTCTTATCATTGGCGTTGCCCACGCGCAGCTATCACTTCACAGACAGTAACTGCGACTTGCGATAGTGCATAGATACGGGCCGCACACGACGTGCCTATATCTTATACTTACTTACTAATTATATATGAAATAATATTTATTGTATTTTAGAGCTAAGATTTTATGTTTTATATATTTTTTGCCACTTCACACGTGATGCTCCGAAAAATTCGGCGGAAAGTGGGCGACGGAGTGTCTTAACACTTTTTCCTCTGCTTACCTCGTTATATGCGGGCTGCAGTGTAAAGCTGAAAAAATATCTTAAAATATGAAAAAAAAATGCTAACGGTTCTTCTATATCGGTAGATATTGAGAATTAAGGAAGTTGTGGAACTCAATGCTGTAGTTTATTAAGCCAGGACCGAGGAAACATCTTTTTTAAAATAGAAATAATGTCATTAGCAGCACTTTATTAGAACTGTGAACTAAAAGAGACCATTACCTATATAAATAAAGGTAATTACTACTTTTGCTGTTTAATTTTCAAATCTTTGAATTATTAAGCATGCTATATAAACAGCATTATATAAAAAAAACATTTTTTTGACAATAATTTATTTTATAAGAGGTGTGAAAAATTAAAAAAAAAAACTAAAACAAAAAAAGTAAAATTCACGATCCACATTCGCAGTACAAAGACAAACAGCCCGAGCGGAACCGTGGTTAACATTCGTAACAGCGAACACTCACGTTCCGACCGCATTGTCAAAACACCTTATACAATTTCACGAATAATAAAAAAAATACGTTCCCGTGTGTGGTCCTTGCGAATAAGAGTACCAAATACAACACTATACTTAACTAAAAACCACTCGAAAGCAAATATTTTTCAAACACCGCTAAAGATAACAATATTTGCAAAAAAAATCTCTTTGAACTTATAGTATGGCTCAGCGGGATCACTGACGTGATTGTTATGTTACTTCTAATTTGTATGTAATTTTCGACTGTGGATCCTTTTAAACTTGTTTCCCGTTATTATGTTGTCATAGTGCTTAATAATTGTTAATATTTACTATTATTTATATTGTAAAATATAAAAAAAAAACATTATAAAATTAAAAAAAAAAAAATCTATTAACTTATGGAAAATAAATTAATACGGATGAGGTACTATAATGTTGAATAAATAAAAAAAATATATAAATAATTTTAAAACCACAATTTTTATACTTTAAAAATAATCTATTTTATCACAAACATGTTTTCCACAAAAAAAAAATAACCTGAACGTGACCAAAGTCGACTAAAACGGCAAAAAGTATTAAAAAAAAAACAAAGAAACAACATTACCTACGATACAAGAAACGAATCACGCATTCGAAATTTAAAATGCGAATAAAATGGCGCTCAAAAATACGTCTACAGATAATACATAAACTAACCTAACCTTTTTAACACATCATAAATTTACAAAATTTGATAGAAAAAAAAAGTTAGAAACATTTGGTCCATTCTAAATTTGTTTTGTTAAGAAAGGTCCTCGTCTTTATGTCATTTTGATACACTCTCAACGCTTTTGTGCTTTTCGATCGACAATGGGACCTTTTTATTGTGTTATGTGAGTATATCTCATGCTCTCACATCGATTTGGCGCTGAATTGAATCGATTTTTCAAGCTTGGTAGTCATCTTTTGTTGCTAATAGCCACGTAAGTTTTAGTTTTTTTTTATGTTTAAGTTTACAATTAATCGTTTATAATTTTAGTCTGTTGTATATGTTTTATATTAAAACGCGTATTTTTGATCTATTAAAAAGTTTCTGTGCATAGGATTTAATCCTTTATTTTAGTTTAGGTAAGTAAAATTTTAAAATATGTATTACCAAATATATCGTTTAATCTTCATATAATTAAATAAATCAAATCAGTTTCAAGCTATATCCCGCACACAGCAAGGTAGGCAGAGGGAACCTAATGTTAAGACACTCCGTTCCCCAAATATATAATGTAACCAAGAATATAAATTTTAATATAAAACTTACATTATTGTACTATTTTGCGCTGTTAGTAGAAAGTGCATTAGTTTAAAGATTAGTATTTTTCCGTACGGTAATCGAAGTCATAATCAGTGCGCTTAGAGACAGATGTATCCTGACTGATCCGCAATGATGCTATACAGTTGTATTTATATATACTTTGCCTTATACTTTAAGTATTGATTAGGTAACAAACGAAAAAAAAAATCCTTTACGTTTTGGTTAATTTTCATTTAAATTTTGGAAGAACTACTAGCGACATCTATTATAACTATTAAGAACTAACTGTATTATTCTAAAAAATAAATGTTTTATAATAAAGTAGATGAGAGAGATGAGAGATGTGTGAATTATGAGAAAATAATACTAATATGCCACTACGCCAAGAGGCCAATCGTGGCGCAGAGGCCCAGCAGAGGCCCAGGCAGACATCATGTAAAATCGACTGGTTGGGGGTTCGATCCCCACTCGTGGAAATAAAATATTTATTTACATTTATATTTTCATTTCTTCGCTCTGATGTCGAGGCAAAGAGCGGCATTGAGTTCCGCCAGTCAACACGCAATGCCTCCGGAACTTGGCGGAAAGTGGAGAACGGAGTGTCTTAACACTAGTGTTTAGGGGAACCTAGGTTCCCTCTGTCTACCCCGCTGTGTGCAGGATACAGCGTGAAGCTGATTTTACTATTAAAGCGGTAAAAATTACATAATTTTTCACATCGACATTTTTTTATGTTTGTTGATTTATTTGACAACTGAAATTTACGACAATCCTTACTTACATTATGATTCACTTATGAGTATATAGGCTACTCTTGTACACACTTGCACCACAACAATCCCTAAATCGTGCAGCCATCGTGGTGCAATGGGAAAGGTCTTCGTAGCACATTTAAACGAATCAGAACATAAATCCTGTGGTTGTAGGTTCGATCTACACTCAGGGGATTTTTTTTTTCGATTTAAGTTAGAAACGGAGCGGAATATGGAGAATGAAGCAGCACTACCACTAGATTTTCTCTACCTGTCCTTCTACGAGAACTAACCTAACTATACGCAGAGTTAAAAAAAAATAGAAATATTGATAATATCCATTAATTCCATTTCCATTTTAGTAACTCAATAATAATTGAGAAAGCTAATATTTAACTGAGGCTGAAAATGTAAGTTTAACCATTTGTATGGACCGTATCAAGGTGTGTTTCCTATTATATATGTTATGGTTAAAGACACATTTTAAAGATACGAAAAAGATTTTGTTTGTTATAATAATTAATATATATCTATACGTAAACTAAAATTGTGAGGGATTGGTGTCCTTACATGGAAGATATATAAAAAAAAATGTGTTTACGCACTACAAAAACTGCGCTTGCCGTGCACGCGTACCTACTTACCTAAATACCGTTTAGTTAAAGAAAATCTTTAAATACAACCAATTTTGCGAGCAAAATCAAAGAAATTCCAAATAGACTTAGATTACTTAATAAGGCCATCGTGGCGCAGTGGCACAAGCGGGAACTGGACATGGTTACTTTGACCATGGCAGTTTTGGGTTCAGTTCCCACTCGGGGAAATGAATTATAATTTATTAATATTTTGAGGACAGTCGTGGTGCGGGGTCACAAAGTGTGACTGTACACGCGACTGGTTGTGGGTTCGATCGCCACTCCATGAAATGAAATTTTTATTTAAAAAAAAACGCATCGTTAAGTTCCGCCACTCAACACGTAATGCCTCCAGAATTCGGCGGAAAGTAGGGAACGAAGTGTTTGAAGATTAGGTTACTTCTGCCAACCCTGCTGTCTGCGGAATACAACGTGAAGACGATTTGATTTGATTTTGATAAATAATTAAATAAATGGTCTTGTTAGACGGGCAACAAAGTGATTCTATGAGGGTTTCGTTTTTACCTTTTGAGGCACTATAGAGGCCATAATGACGCAAGAGCACAAGTGTAAATGCGACGATTGTGGGTTCGATTTCCACTTAGTTTAATAAATATTTAATATTTTTATTTCTTCGAGTGGGAATCGAACCCACAACCTGTCGCGTTTACAGTCACATTTTGTTTTTGAGATTAGCGTGCACACACGCACAGACAAACAATTTTAAAAATACTATTTGGGTTCTATTACACATATAAATGTCCTCAATAATAGTTATTCTCATCTGTTTTCCATCTACAGACAGCGATCAGTTACTATTTTATTATATATACATATAGATAACGTATATAAAGCGATAATCGGTGTATCCCGCAAGTAACAGGATTGAAACTCGAACGCTCATTTTCCTTGTCTTTTCCATAAAAAAAAGAAAAAAGGCAGAGGGTGCCTAGCGATAAGACACTCTGCTCTCTACTTTCCGCTGAATTTTGTAGGCATTGCCTGCATTGCATTCGACACCAGAGCGAAAAAATTAAAATATTAAACAACGCAACGAAATAATGTAAATTTATAACACGATTGGTAGAAAAGTAAATCTTTAGGTTTCATGATGATCCAGGATTTTATATCACTAAATGAAAAACCTATGAATAAATTTAAAATGAAAAGAAATAAAATGTTAATTTATTTTATTACACAATCCTATATAGATCACACTGTTTCATCATTAGGTAACTATTTTAAAGTAGTTTTTATGAACGAGAAAATAAATTTTGGTTAAAGTAGATATTGTAGAAAAAATACTTGGTATGCTATTAATAATATTTTTAATGTTTAAAGACTGTCTTTAAATTTATCTCTTTTATTGACAGAAATAAATAATCATAGAAATCAATCAAGAAATAGGCCAGTCGTGGCGCTGCGGCCCGAAGTGTGACTGTAAAACTGACTGGTTGTGGATACGATCCCCACTCGAGGAGATGAAATATTTACTTAAATTTATATTTCCATTTCTTCGCTCTGGTGTCGAGACTAAGCGCGGCGTTGAGTTCTGCCACAAAACACGCAATGCCTCAGAATTCGGCAGAGAGTGGGGAACGGAGTGTCTTAACACTAGGTTCCCTCTGCCTACTCTGCAGTGTGCAGGATACATTATGTTTAAATGTAAGTTTAAAATTGTTTCGAGTTGAAAAAGAGTAAAAGACAAATATAAGGATTCATCATTTTTATTACAATAAAATATTTACTAAAATATTTTGTACAAGACAATACATATATTCACACAAATAGTCTTCATCTAAAACGAAAAAAGGAAGACGAATATGAAATTTGAGAAGTTACTTAAATTAAGTTTTGATTTGATCATAGTCTAACAACTCAGGACGGATCCACTATAATTGACTTAGCTTACTTATAATTTATATTTACAAATAAACAAATGAGATCAGCAATGTACAAAATATGTGAAATGCAGAAATAATACTAAAAATCTATGTTTCTTTTTTAATATTGCAAAATACTTAACTAAGGATCAAAATGTATAGACGTATCTAATGAATATAAATTTAACAGAAACTGTAGATTTGTGCAGATTTTTATTAGATTTACGATAAAAAATTGATCTTATTTATTTTTAACATTTTTAAAGTGTTATTCCAAACTTAGGAAAGAAAAATACTTATTTATAATAGTAATCGACCTGGTCGATTTCCAGGAGGCGCGGGTTCGAGTCCCGCTACATTCAAATTTTTATACGTTTTCTAAATAAGTCTCTAAATAATCTTATTTAATTTTTTACTTAGTTAATGATGAAATGGATAGTGAAAAGTAAAGAAATCCATACATACCACAATTAGATACAGATACAAAATAAAAATCTGCAACTCTATTTGAAAAAGAAAAAACAACGTATACAGCATGATACATACAAAATATTCAATTAAATTTTCTAATAAGGCACTGGACATCATCAGTCTTTTATTTAACTACTAAACTTAAAAATAATAAAAAAAACACTCAATTCTCTTCTTCATTATCTAAATTATCGATAGGAAAATTGGGATTTAACAACGATCCCTTATCGACTCCACTAGGAGAAGAGTTCGAAGAAGATATACTAACTAGATTGTGAGTTAGGCTGTGTCGTCGTAAATCACAATTACGCCTAAATACTTTGCCACAGGAGGTGCAATTATAAGGTTTAATATCTGTATGAGTGAGTAAATGGGTTTTTAAGTTTGACCGTTGGTTGAAGCTTCTACTGCAAACCGGACACTTGTGTGGGGACTCTTCCATATGTAATATTTTATGTACCGCCAGCGTGCGTGACTGGCAAAAGCCTTTGCCACATTCGAGACATTTGAATGGTTTTTCTTTAGAATGTATGTATCTGGAACAAAGAGAATATCAGTTTAGTTGAATGTTAAAAAGTATTTTGATTGCAAAAAATGCTTTAGTGACGCAGTTGAGATGTGTTTTTTTAGCTTTAATGCAAATAAATTAAAATATAAAAAATATAATTTCTTCAAGTGGGAATCGAACCCACATCCTGTCACGCTTGGACACACAAGCTTGTGTCCCTACCCCACGACTTATGTTTCCTATATCAAGTAAAGTCCATTTGAAATTATGTAGTAGAAGAATAAAAATGTATTGTTGCCATTGTAATTATACAATATATGTATAATATACATGAGTTATATTAATTTATTATAAAAAAAGTATAAACTTCGGTTAATATTTAAGTTGCCAACGATCAGTTATCTATTGTAAAGCATTATTAATAACATTGAAAACTCCAATCACAATATTTCGAATGTGTATAAATATAATGAGGCCAATCGTGGCGCAGGGGCGCAAAGTGCAGTCACACTTTAAAGTCGACTGGTTATGGGTTCGATTCCAACTCGAGGAAATGAAATATTTATTTACATTTATAGTTTCATTTCTTTGCTCTGGTGTCGTGGCAAAGCGGGGCGTTGAGTTCCGCCACTCAACACGCAATGCCTTCAGAACTCGACGGAAAGTGGGGAACTAGGTTCCCTCTGCCTACCTTGCTGTGTATGGGATACAGCGTGAAACTGATAAAAAAAAATTATAAAAATATAATAAATATTCAAATTTTTCCTTCTCAACTTAATACATTTGTTATTTAAATGCAATTATCATAAATATATCCTACGTAAGTGCTATATTGAAGGCTCATTTTGAAAACCTTGTAGTACGATGTCGGGAACAAACAAGGGCCCTCGGGATATGTGTAATAAATCCGCGCACCCTCTCATTTCTCTCTCAATGCCATCAATTTACGTAACTTAAGACCTAAACTGTTAAATTTTTGTTGTTTTCTTTTAAGTTCACGCTTTATCCCACATATACTCATATAACTGGGTACACAAATAAAAACTTAGACCTGTATTTATAAACCGCTTTCAAGTCAGAGATCAATCTTGAGATGCCATTTTCATTCATAGATAGAATTTATGATTGAAAGCGACATCTCATGATCTATCTTAGACTTGAGAGTGGTTTATAAATACGGCCCTAGTGTCAACCCTTTTATCTGGAATATGAAACTCAACGTCATTACATTGTCTTGTCAGAGAGAACAAATCAATATAATTTAAACAAAATATTTTTCTGAAGTGGAGGTCGAACTTGCAACCATCGATGTTGACAATTAGACAAAGGCAGGATGGCCTCAATCTTATTAAAATGATTTCCAACAAGCAACCTTCCTGTTCCGTCGGTCGTATCCTCATCAATTAAACGAGTGCTCCTAACTTAAAAGGTCATTTAATGAGCATCCAAACTTTTACATTTGCATTTAAATGTTCAAAGTGGTTTTTATTACATGTATAAACGAGGTAAGATAACCAAACCTTCTATATCTGCTTTTTAATAGCTTTAACTTGTATGATAAATCACGTAACTATACAAGGTTATAGCTTGGAAAAAACAAAAGTTATATGGCTCGTAAGATAACAACTAAATTCGTTTCAACTATTATTACAACTTAATGTATTCTATATAACTAAAGATAAAATTTGGTATAATATACCAAATTTTATCTTTAGTTGTTAATTCTCATTATGCCCATCCGTCCGTTGTTCCCACCGTTAAATTCGAACTGGGTACAGTATACTAAAATTGATTTAAAACATAGAAAACCTAATAATTACAGTTCACAAACCTATAATCAATAATACGAACGAGATACTAGCAATCGAAAGATCAATTCAAAAATTACTCGATAAACAAATACACTGGACTCGACTCGGCGAGAGGAAATATCGACGTGTTCAAAGTAACGTAATACGTGTAATAATCGTTGAGATAACGATAACTGACGATTAAGAGGTACAAGATGATGAATGAAAAAATGATTTGGATATAAAAGATGATGAGGCGATTAGGGTGCGCGCGCGCACTCGACCGTGGGCTGACACCGGCGCGGGCGCGGTTAGGCCTAACTCGAAGCATCGCGACAACGTTGATAAATTAAACCTGCTATAAATATTGATAGCCTATAAAACTCTAGTTGAGGACGCTTATTAACTTTAAAACATGTCACAGTAATGTGCATTAAGTTTTTCATCTTGAAGACAGGTTATAGAATAAAAAGAATTTTGCTAAAAATAGCGAATATAAAATTTTATCTATTTTATTATTTTATTATATTAATCTTGATAAATTAGTATAATTATGTATGTGTGTGCTCATACATATATTTTCATACGATTATTTTTTTAAAAAGAAGAGAAAGACAAGACAAGTCCATTTTTTTAAATTAAAAGTTAAATTAATTAATTAACATCAATTATTGAAAAAAAAAACAAGAAATCACAATAAAATAACATTATATAGTAACATCCCTAAACATCTCTTTAATAATAACGATACAATCGAATATCCATTCGAAGTAAAGATATTAAAATACCGTCAGTAAAAAAGTCATGAACAAACACAGTCTTAATATGGTATGCGCGAGATATTTACCACGTTAGTTATTTTTTTGTCGTCCACATTAATCCCCATGTCAGGACCACGTGCTTGGTTTAAAAAAAACCCGAACACTCCTCTCCAATATAATGTATCGTGTCAACGTACATCGATTGAATATCGACAGGCGGGGTCGGGTCCGGGATAACCCTCCGGCGTCTACACGATATTTATTTTATTACCACAAAGATACGGTGATTTGGGTAGAAATCGAGAGACAGGTGTGAAAAATTCAACACCTTTACATCTTTGGGTGTGGAACTTGGACAGATAAGTAAAGAAATAGATACTCCTAAAGTATACGTTGAAACTTGTTGTTGATACAATACGTGTAATGGCGTTGTTTATTGAGTTCATCGTGTAGAGTTTGTTTGTTTTCTTCTTTTAAATAAAATTGAGGCTGTTACAGTCAATAATTTCTGATAAATGTGATATGCGCACGAGTTTCTAAGGAATTCGAAGGAGTTAAGAAAAACAAAAGGAATATTCAAAATTAAAACATTCAGCTCTTCTCGGATTAGCAGTGGTTTTATAAAATAATAAACGAGCGTGACGAACGACTCGTCGATACCATCTGCCCGGTCCGTACTTAACCCTTTTTGTTTGAAATATTTTTCTACACCGCCATTATTCAAAAGCTCATAATGTTTCGCGTAGAAATTCGAGGACCAAATCTTTTATTGATATCGAAAATGAGAATCGTGATCCTTTCAAATGTTTTTGGACGCGGTTTATTGTTATTTTATTTTATAAATATGGGCTGGCTGAGCCATCGGTTACGGTGTTTAAGTACTATGAAATAAAGTTGAAAGCATCCATTGATTTAGCTATTTATTTTGGTGGGTCGAGATAAGATATAATTAATGTGTTCCGTGAGTAGAGTAAATTGTAATTATATGGTCTATTCGAGTGTTAAGATATTGACACGAGCATACCTGCCTATGAGGCAAGAGTGTTTAAGTTCACATTACGTGTAACATTAGATGATGATTAATAATAGCGGGTAACGTAATAAATGTAATTTTACAATATTAAGATTAACATAAATGTTATATTTAATATTAAATTAATTCAAATATTCGTATAATAAATAATAGAATACGATGCAATTATAATATGGTCATTTTATTTACCTGTGGTCTCTCAGATGATCTTGCCGTCGGAAAGCCTTTCCACAGATGTCACACGAGTAAGGTCGTTCGTCTGTATGGGTTCTTTCATGTATTAAAAGGTTATAGGATTTTGTAAATTGTCGGTTACAAAATTTGCAAATAAATTGTTTTTTCGTTCTCGGTCCGCTGCCTGTAGTTTTTTGTTTATTTGATATACTGCTAGTTGATGATGTTGAACTATTAGTTGACTTTGAACTTGAAGAGTTTGATGGTTGCGGGGAGAGTGGAGGTTGAGAGGGGCTTCCATTCATTTGTTGTTGATACATCGCATTCATTAAAAGACTTGGGTAACCGTTATCTAAGCTTGGTGTTGAACTGTAATTATATGCCTTTGACGTAGATTCTAAATGTTGTTCTAATGTAAAATCATCTTCATTATCAAGTAGTGCCAGGTCTTCTTCCACTTCCTCAGATAAATCAACATCTTCAGCAGCTATGTCATCAGGCAATGGATATTCGTCAGGAGTTTTCGGTGACATTATTCTTGTAACACTTTCAGATACATCTGTTTCTGTTATCTTAGCGCTTGCCGTCGCAAGCCTTAATATGTCTTGTTTTGTTGAGGTATTGTTTTCAGACGTGTTTGGTTGTGTGGAACTATTGACAGATGACACTGTAGTGAGACGTTGTAAAGTTAAATATGATTCCAAAGCCTGTAAATTTAAAGCTGCAGCAGCGGCAGAATTCGAAGGAAGAAGGGCAGCCTGTTGTAATGAACTCATCATGGCATTTTGAAGTGATATGACCACACCTTGTAACGATCGTTGAAGCATATTCTCTTGTAGTAACGCAGCGGATGCGATAGATAAGTTTATGTTTGTGGTAGATGATGTACTTGTAATCTTACTTGAATTGCTTTTGGTATCCTCGGAGGACGTCTCGATGCTTACAACACCACTCATGTCCGTTTTATTGTCTTGTATCTGGAGGTTATTCTTCAGTTTGATGATAGCGCTTTCTAATGAATTGAGCGTAGTCTTGTTAGTTCGGGAGGTGCTTTGTTCTTGCATGTTGTTCAATGGGTATAGGTAGTATCATCAGGTGGTCACAGGCACGTGTGCGTGTTGTGGAGCGCGGTGGGGGGTACGCGTGCGCGTGCGCAGTCGCAGTCGGTGCGCGGCGTGCGAGGCGGCTCTGCGGTGCGACGCGACTGAGCCGGCGGGCAGCCCGCGACCGCCCCGCCCCCGCCTCCCCCTCGACAACCCGCCTCACAAAAGCTCTCTATTTTAGGCAATTCTTTGTACAGTAATGGTCACCTCACGTTGCCCTATACGCTACACGGACACGTTCATGAGAACATTGCGCCAGATTTGTTGTGGCCCTTACTAGTAATGAGATTCTGAATGGAATCGGTCGGACTATGGGAAAACAATTCGATCGACCCATTTGTTTTATTTGTAGGTCATGTCACACGCTTTTACTATTACAAAACTCTTTGTTTTGTGTCAATATGTTTCTTTTTGTACTGAGTGTCGCTATAAAAACTAGCTGGAAACTGTTTATTTGTTTTTATAATATTAACAATTACTAACTTGACTATATTATGTACAAAAACTTAACTGTTAAAATAAATTTCTGGCGAAAAGTAGGAAACGGAACATCTTAACACTATGTTCCCTTTAACCTGCTGTGTGCGGGATACAGCGTGAATCTCAAAAAAGAAATAAAAAAATACTTTATTAAAATGTAAACCATTTAAGTTTGCGAATCGCACATATAGGATACATAAAAATATTATGAGCTTTGGTGCATATAAAGCTCGAGCAGAGACAAAAGTGGATATTGTCCAAATAAACCAGAGCATGCTGGTATTTTCTTCTTCATGTTTTCCATAGACTTATAATTGGTTTTTTTAAAAAAATAAGAAATATTATAACTTTTTTAGTAGGCAAATAGAGACTAGACTTTTAACGTCTAGACTAGACTTAGTATCTAGTTCGTTAAAAGAAATATCAAGTAGGCCGTTTAGTTATAAAAAAATTACATACTTTTTTAAACTTTTTTATAAATATTACTTCTTGCTATTTTAAATTTCTTTATCGTCAATATTGTTAAATAAATTAAATTTAACAAATAAAACGACAATAACAGTAGATTTAACTGCCATAAAAATACTCTACATACTCTACATTTTTTAAAACGTCATATAAAATTTAAATTTCGATTCGATTTCGAATATTTCAATTTAAAATTATTAGTTTTTTTGTAACTATTTTCTTGTACGAAGTAAAATTATTATTTTTTAATTCATCGTCAGGATAGCCAGAGGGTACCTGGGACCCTGTTAAGACTCCATACCAAATTAAGATACTACGTTCCCTACTTTGTTGAGTAGCGAAACTTAACACCGCGCATTGCCTCGTTCGAATGGGATTCAAACCCACAACCATTGGATTTACAGTCGCTCGCTAGTGCCCCTGCACCACAACGGCCTCTGTACATATTTGAAATAATATAATTAAAGCTAGATTTTAAGGTACATGAAAACAAGAAAATTTAATAACACTATAAGTGACAAATAAAGAGTTTCTGTACATTGTAAGCACTACAAAATTTACAAAGAAAATCCTGTTTACATATGTTTATTAGGTTTACTCAGTTAAAACAATACAATTCAATATTTATATACCTTTGGCTCAAGTTATAAAACGTGTAAACAATGAATATATCGTTATTGACAATAATCCTTTATAATTGAATCGAAAGGTAACGAAATATTGACAGTTTGCTTAAAAATTATAAGCTTTTGTAAGTATTTCATTATTTTGTTTATTTATTGTTGCAAATTTTGTGATGCGTATCAATTTTTTTGTCGTTTTTTGTAGTTTATAAGGTTGATTTGTAGTAAAGTAATAAAATCCGAGAATCTAGATTTGTATCATTGGGAATTCGGGCAGTTATAATAAATATCTTTGGCGACAATACAATATTATTTTCCGGTTTTCAACCAATATTTATCCTGCAGAAGCGAGCTATTCGTGCAATCTATAACTTAGGTCCTAAAGACTCATTAAGGCAAAAGTTTAAAGAAATTAATATATTGACAGATGCATCTCAATATATTTTTGAAAATGTTATGTATGTTAAAAAAAACATTAATAATTTTATCAAAATTGGTGATTTTCATAATATTAACACCAGGAATAAGCATAATCTTGGTGCACCTGTGACAGGTTGCATCGTATCCGTAATTCTTTCATGGGACAATGTGTACGCTTTTACAATAGGATCCCAGAAAACCTCAGAGAATTTTCTATATCACGATTTAAAAAAAATGTGAAAAGACGTTTTTGTGCTAAAGGTTATTACCAAATTAATGATTTTATAAATGATAACACGCCTTGGGAATGCAATGCTCGCTCCAGTCTGTTTCAAAGGTACCATTGTCACAGATAATTAAATATGTATTTGTATAAAATTGATTTTAGAAAAATAAGTCCCGCTAAGTTTCTTGCGCCGGTTCTTCTCAGGTCTGAGGCAATAACTTTAGTGAACTGGTGGTAAATTATTTGACGTTCACAAAATGAAGCATGTACCTTCTTATTTTGAATAAAATTATTTGAATTTGAATTTGAATATGATATCAACGAGCTGGTGTCATGATGGAGCCAGGACCAGAATATTGAATATTATAAACTCTTCAGAGCTTAGCTTAGGCTCGTACAGCTTATAGCTAGTCGAGCACATTCTATACCACTTGGTGCAGTATCGCTTGGTGCAGATAAGTGTGTTTTTAGTTTTTTTTTAAACTATATATCTTTATGATTTTTTTTTTCTGAAGTTGTTTTGTCGGAAAAAATAAAAAGAGTAAATCACTCTGTCTGTCGAATTGCATGGATAATATATTTCTTGATATTAGTCTAAAATATAAAAAAAATATAGACTTACATAAATTTATATACTTACATAAATTTATTTATTATATCGTCTTTTCACGCTGTATCCCGCACATAGCAGGGTAGGCAGAGGGAACCTAGTGTTAAGACACTCCGTTCCCCACTTTCTGCCGAATTCTGGAGGCATTGCGTGTTGAGTGGCAGAACTCAACGCCGCGCTTAACCTCGACACCAGAGCGAAGAAATGGAAATATAAATTTAAGTAAATATTTCATCTCCTCGAGTGGGGATCGAACCCACAACCAGTCGGTTTTGCAGTCACACCTCGTGCCACTGCGCCACGACCGGCCTCAAAATATCTTGCATGTATAAAATTTTAAATAATATTAATTTCATAATGATTTGATTTAGGTTTTACTTCACATAGTTCTCTTCCAATAAACAAAAATGTGAGTAGATTTCGTTCCTCTGTACGAAATGTCCACACTACAAAAATAAACGATTAGAGTAAAAAGGTTTAAATCGAAAAAATACACTACCTACGCATACCTAAAAAAAAAATGAAAAAATATAAAAAAATCAAACAACTATAGAAGAATAATATATATTATAAAAGTATAGTATAGAAGTATTAATGTTTATAAATTCGTCGCTATTACCACGAGCCAGTGTCAGATAAATAAATAATAATTGGTGTTTCAGCGTACCGTGTCAAATTATAGTTTGAATAATATAACCGTTGTATTAGGTAACTGGTTGTACCAGAGATGGGGAGCGAAACTCTGGTGACTATTTACATTTTATGCAGACATTTTTGCTTTCTTTAAGTACAATTTGAGGCCAGTCGTGGCTCAGAGGCACAAGGTTTGACTGCAAAATCGACTGGTTGTGGGTTCGATCACCACTCGAGGAAATGAAATATTTATTTACATTTATATTTTCATTTCTTCACGCTCTGGTGTCGAGGCAAAGCGCAGCGTTGAGTTTCGCTACTCAACTCGCAATGCCTCCAGGACTTGGACATGGGGGGAGTGTCTTAACACTAATTTCCCTCTGCCTACCCTGCTGTGTGTGGGATACAGCGTGAAGCTGATTTATTTAATCTATATTTCATTGACTTAAATTACGACCAACTACGGAAAGGAATGCAGATGAAAACCTACATTATATTATAACATTCAGACATTATACAGTACTACTCTATAAGAATAATGTAGAGCTACAGAAATAAACAAAATCTCCTATTCAAGCAAATCTTTTGCAATTTCTACGCAGGCTAGTTCCACGATTCCGCGATTCACAATCGTCGTCACGGTGAGTGGGCACGCACAAAGCGATTACCACCATGCTCCAATAGAGCGTGGTGGGTAATTGCACTAACAATTGACATGAGAAACGGAGATATCTTAACGCAGGGTCTTCTTTTAAGTGGATGAGTGAAATTGCACAACCTTATTATGTTTATTAGAAACGTATAATGATTGAGACACTGTTGTTTTTATTGGATCGAGCTTAATACTTGTCTAAATACTTATAACTCGACTGGTGGCGGAACTCAATACCGCGCCAGACCGAGAAAATGAAAAAGTTAAGTCCTAAGTCCTTGAGTATTTTTTTTTATGGAAAAGACAAGGCGAACGAGTGTTCGGGTCACCTGATGGTAAGTGATCACCGACGCCCACGACCCCGTGCAACATCAGAGGAGCTGCAGGTGTGCTGCCGACCTTTAAGGTGGGTTGGGCTCCGGAGGCCGGCATTATCTGATGCGAAACGCAATGGCATAAAGCTACTACTTCACGCCGGTTTTAAATGCCGGGGGTGGTAATGATCCGGTCGAGTCTGCCCATGCGTGCTGCCATTGCTGGCGACGTGACTCTACCACACGTACTTTAGTCGCCTCTTACGACACCACCAGTACCAGGATGATCCTATTCTAGGCCAAGGTCACACGGCAGTGGGGATGAAATCCACAACCTGTGGCGTTTACTGGGATGAAATCCACAACCTGTGGCCTGACCTGTATAATATATATTAATATTTTTTCCGCTCGTTCATCTGTATCATTAAGCTAAGTGTATTACTCAAATGAGTCATTCAGCCATATAACTTAAAATAAAGAGTATCATTCATACTAATCCAGCTCATAACTAGTAAGTTAGTAAAGAATGAAGAAACAGAAACATTGTAATAAACAATTTTTCATATTTATTTGTCATTGAGCCCATTGTGACCCAACGAGATTTTTGTATTAGGACCTTGAATAAGTTGCTGCTGTTTTTTGAAAGATGGCGTTGCGGCACTCTGTGCGTGGAATTTCGTACGGTAACGAATCACCAATGTAGTACTATATGTAACCTCAAATTATAGCAGAAAAGTGTTTACTACAGTGTCAACTACATATTTATTTTCCCTTTGTGAAAATGTGTGCTTTTGTGCCAAATAAAGCGCTTTTGCGGGGAATTTTATTGCACTGCTTTATTCAGAAAAAATCTGCAGCAGAAGCACACAGAATTCTCGTTGAGACAATGCTTTGTCGAATACAACGTGCAGAGACTGGTTTAGGCGCTTCAAAAGTAATGATTTTGACCTTGAAGACAAAGAGCGTTCTGGAGCACCGACAAAATTTGAAGACAGAATTGGAGGCATTGCTTGAAGAAGATCCATGTCAGACGTTAGTAGAGCTCGGGAAAACGTTACAAGTAGATGCGTCAACAGTTTCAAAACGTTTAAAAGCGTTAGGAATGATCCAAAAGCAAGGGCATTGGGTGCCGTATGAGTTGAAGCCGAGAGACGTAGAACGACGTTTTCTCATGTGTGAATTGTTGCTTCAACGGCAAAAGAGAAAAGGTTTTCTGCACCGTATCGTCACTGGGGATGAAAAGTGGATTCACTACGACAATCCAAAGCGAAAAAAATCGTGGGGCATGCCGGGTCACGCATCAACATCGTCGCCAAAACCAAATATCCATGGTTCTAAGCTTCTTCTCTGCATTTGGTGGGATCAGCAGGGCGTAATTTATTATGAGCTGCTTAAACCTAATGAAACTATCACGGGAGCTCGCTATCGACTTCAGTTGGTGCGTTTGAGTCGCGCTCTGAAAGAAAAGCGGCCACTATACGAGCAGATACACGACAAAGTGATTTTATTACATGATAATGCTACATGTGGCAAAACCAGTCAAAACTTACCTGGAAACACACTTCAATGGGAAGTTCTACCCGCCGTATTCACTGGACATAGCCCCCTCCGATTACCACTTGTTTGTCTGTTCTTTGTTCTTTGTTTGTCAGTTTCTTTTGAAGAAGCCGAAAAATGGCTTGATTCCTGGATTGCCTCGAAAGATGAGTCGTTTTTCCGACAGGGGATTCAATTGCTACCAGAGAGATGGAAGAAAGTGGTCTCTAATGATGGACAATACTTTGAGTAATGTCATTGTAAGCATTATATTTTAAATTATATTTTTTTAAACAAAAAAGACAGCGATAACTTATTCAAGGACCTAATAAGTTAAAACCATGTTAACAAAATTATATAATAATATCACAATAAATATTTTATTACTCTTTTACGCTATACCCCGCACATAGCAGGCAGAGGGAGCCTGTGAACCTTATTAAGTCACTCCATTCCCCATTAGGACACCTCTGTTCCTTACTTTCCGCCGCTTTCTTGAGTACGTTTTGCGTGAGTACCGGACTCAGAAAATTTAAATATTTAATATTTAATTTCTCCAAGTGGGAATCGAATCCACAACAATCACGTTTACGGTCACATGCTTGTGCCCTTGCGACACGACACCCTCATTTATTCATTTTATACATATAATACATATGTTTTGAAGAGATAAAGCACGGCGTTAAGTTCCATCACTCATTATGTAATGTTTTGAATAAAGAAAAAAATGGCAAAGGGAGTGTTTCATAAAATTATAAAATGTATTTATTAAAAGAATATGAATATATGAAAAGGTTTAGTTATATTTTTTAATTTTGATCTCAATTTTCCTGAATGCTGAATTAGTTTAAGCGTTAATACCTTTACTTGTTAATATTGTTAATATAAGCCAAATCAATTTTAGATCTCAAAAGTTAAAATATATGGTATTTTAAACCTCTTTCACCTTACACACACACCTTATATCAAATCAGCTTCACGCTATATACCGCACACAGCAGGGTAGGCAGAGGGAACCTAGTGTTAAGACACTCCTTCCCCACTTTCTGCCGAATTCTGAAGGCATTGCATGTTGAGTGGCAGAACTCAACGCCGCACTATGCCTCGACACCAGAGCGAAGAAATGGAAATATAAATTTAAGTAAATCTTTCATCTCCTCGAGTGGGGATCGAACCCACAACCAGTCGGTTTTACAGTCACACTTCGTCGTGCCACTGCGCCACGACTGGCCTTTGCACCTTATATCGTAGATAATTATTATATTTTACTGTTAATTTTTAAACTACAAAAGCAAAAGCATTATTATGTTATATTTTATTGATTTGATTACAAACCTAGTTTAAAATTCCACCAAATGCATATATATCTATGGAGATACAATCGTGTGTAGGCGGATCGCGGTTAACAAGCGGTGCCAAGTTCGATGAACCGACGTTGTTTTAGGAAGCAATATTTTATTGTATTTTTATATGTACTTATATAAAACTGTCGTGGTATACGGCTCAGTAGTGATAACAGATTATTTGAACAAGAATTTTACTTTCTACTTAACTCTTACAAAAGTTTACAATTTTAGTATAATTTATTTACTATTTTACTCAGTTTTCTTGATTATTTGAGGCTGTCGTGGCGCTGGGGTACAGGCGTGTGACTATAACGTGACGGTTGTGGGTTCGATCCCCACTCGAGAGAATTAATTAATATTTGTTAATAGTTTTATTTCTTAGCTTTGGCACCAAGCATGAGTTATTATTTATTAATATTTTCAGTTCCACCACTCAACACACAATGCTTCGAAAATTTGATGGAAGGTGGGAAACAGACTGCATACCCTATTACATACGGGATAAAATATAATTTTTTTGTAGTTGAAACGTATAAACGTAATATTTACTTTAATTTGTATTTCCATTTCTTCGCTCTGGTTCGCGAGGTTAAGCGCGGCGTTGAGTTCTGCCACTCGACACGCAATGCCTCCAGAATTCGGCAGTAACTGGGGAACGGAGTGTCTTAACAATAGGTTCCCTCTGCCTACCCTGCTATGTGCGGCATACAGCTTGAAGTTGATTTCACCACTATAGTAATAATGTTTAAACACCTGTCTTATAAAGCCTAAAACTTGCATAACTTATAAACGAAAAAGTGAAATGCCGATTTCATCGAAGCACATAAATAAAACTAGAACTATTAAACAGCCATTTTGGTCCTTCAATTGGCAATTATTGAGGTCATTTGTTGCGTAGGGGCACAAACGTGTGAATACTAGGTTCGATTCAAACTTGAGAAATTGCAATATTTAATATTTTCATTTTTTTCGCTCTGGTGTCAAGGCTAAGCACAGCACTCAACACGCAATGCCTTCAAAATTCCGCGGAAAATGAGGAACGGAGTGTCTTAACACTAGGTTCCCTCTAGGGATACAACGTGAAACTACAAAAAAAATGGCAATTATAAAACATTGTCCTACATTATTAACAAGTTAGAATCGTCAGTATGACAAGTGATGACACACGCTCAGGTTTGCGCGCACGCTTTCCCACGCCGCAGTCGCCCGGAGGCTGCGCGCGCGCACGACTCGGTCAGATATAAAATTAATTTATCTACAACTAATGTAAGTGAAGGGAATGATGGCTGAAACTGATAGCAGCATCAAAAAGTGAATTTAAAGACTATTTATGTGGTAATGGTTGATTGTGGTTAGGTGGTACTCGTATTTCATGTGGTATTAGATATTGAAATTTTCGCGTATATTTTACCTTTGCTGTAAACATAAATTTTGTTTGTAACCATAGGTAGCTTTTATTTTGGTTTGGTTTTTTAAAAAGGCTTTTTTATTTAAAAAAATATATATTTATAATATAAATATATGCACAATATGTAGATAATCTTATATTTAGTATATAGTTAATATATATAACAACTGTTAAGTAAGAAAGAATAGAAACATTTCATTTATTCTCAGTAAAAAAAAAGTTTTAATCTAGTTCATCATAATAACATTAGACAAAATTCTTTATTTATTAATATTATTTAAAATTTTCATTTTTACAACTGTACTTACTATTGGATAGTTATCCTTAATTATATTACAATTAACGCTAAATAACATATATATTCTAAATGTTATGAAAATGTCAATCTGACTTTTGCTTTCTTTCAAAATGTCACAAAACAAATAACAATTATCATATGACGCTCTTTTTCTTTATCGAGCGTCAAGACGCCGAACTGCGGCGTTGAGTTCCGCCATTCAAATAATGTTGATAAATTGAACGTATCGCCGCGCTATATATCTCCACACGGGGAAGGGAGAATAATTAATCCCTGGCTTGTGGATTGAACCCACAACTATCGTGCTAATAGTCAGACGTTGCCCAACCACGACCACAGCGGAATTTTATGAAAATAAAGTTAAATACGTTTAATTTTACAATATGAATTTCTGTATATATGTAGGTAAATGTGTTATCATGCACATTGCTTATTCGATGTTGTACGTTAAAAGTATTTAATGTAGTGGCGATTATTCCATACATTACTTTCGAACGAAACTTACTTATTATGTTATTAAAGCTGCTATTATAATTTACGATCTTTCATGAAAATATCCAATACTAAAATAATCTGGTAAATTTCAAAAAGGTAATAATTAAATTTTTCATATTTATACGAAAACTTTTCATAAGTACACGTAGATACAGTATAAAATTGTTTAGCTTCACCTGTATAAAGGAGGGTAGGCCGACAGAGCCTACCCCCCATAATCAGGATATAGCGTGAGTACTCCGTTCTTTTTAAGACACTTCCATTTTCTAATATCCGCCGCACTCGGGAGGCATTACATGTTTAGTGGTGGAGCTCAACGCCGCGCTTTGCCTTGTTGCCAGAGAAAATTAAAATATTAAATAATAAAAGTACTAATTATATAACCATGTCTTAGTTGATCCTAGAACCTTTCCCCTAAATAACAGGGTTGGAAGACAGAACCTAGTACAATATCATTCGAATTATATTAATTTCGGTCATTCGTTATAGCTTATTTTTGTCAAAAGTTGAATATAATTTCAAAATTTTTATTAACATATAATATTATTTCGGGGTAATATTGAAAACGTTCTAACTGGTTTCAATTTATACGAGAATTACACGTATTAATTAAATTAATTATCTCATTTATTATTTCAATACAGGTAATAAAAAATTATATTTGTATACATTATCGAAGAAAACTAAATTTGATATTTTTTTTATTGCTATATCTGACTTTCAATATTTATTAATTCACTTTAATATATGCTTTCATTAACTGATCTACAGTCATCACTGACATTGAAGTATTTGCTTCCTATTCATGGCACAGAGGCATATGACTAAAAACGCGACAGGTTGTAGGTTCAATTCCCACTCGAGGAAATTAAATATTTAATATTTTCTTTTCTTCGCTCTGGTATCGAAACAAAATGCGGCTTTGCGTTCCACGATTTAACATGCAATGCTTCCAGAATGTGGCGGAAAATGGGGAACTGAGTATCTTAACACTAGGTACCCTCTGCCTACCCTGCTATGGGCAGGATGCAGCGTGAAGTTGATATAGTATAATAAGCTTTCTATAAGAGTAAGAGTATAATAAGCTTTCATTGGCAGAGGGCAGCCATGGTATAGGGCCATAAGCATGTACTGTAAACACGACAGGTTAAGGGTTCGATTCACACTGGAGAAAATTAAATATATAATATTTTCAATTCTTCGCTATGATGTCACGCCACCACTTGTGATTTCCGCCACTCAACACGCAATGTCTCTAGCATTCGGTAGAAAATACGAAATGAAGTGACTTAACAGTAACACTAGATTTCCTCTGCCTACCCTGCTGTGTGCGGGATACAGCGTAAAGCTAAAAAAAATAAAATAAAAAGTTGAAAATGAGGATGTCTTGGTGCAACACAGCGTCCGAATGTAAACACAACGATTATAGTTTTGATTCCCACCCACCAGAATCAGCTATTTTATTTTCCGCGATAAAAAGAAGACAAAGCACGGCGTTGAGTTCCACCACTTAACATGCCGAAAGTATGACGGAAAGTGGGGACGGAGAGTGGGGAGTACCTTCACAATAGGGTGTCTTTACACTACCTTTGCCTACACTGCTATTTGCCGGTGGAGGATAAGGTTTGCGACTTGACCCGCAACATCGTTAAAGAAAACTAAAACAATAAACATTTTTTTTTAGTCTTTTAGGAGGTTTTAGTTTTTTTTGTTTTTTTAGAGGCCGGTCGTGGCGCAGCGGCACGAAGTGTGACTGCAAAATCGACTGGTTGTGGGTTCGATCTCCACTCGAGGAGATGAAATATTTACTTAAAGTTATATTTCCATTTCTTCGCTCTGGTGTCGAGGTTAAGCGCGGCGTTGAGTTCTGCTCCTCAACACGCAATGACTCCAGAATTCGGCAGAAAGTGGGGAACGGAGTGTCTTAACACTAGGTTCCCTCTGCCTACCCTGCTGTGTGCGGGATACAGCGTGAAGCTGATTTAATTTAATTTTTGATTTGATTTTTTAGTTTTTTTGTTTTACAGACACTCCGTTCCCATTAAGACATTTGCATTTCTCCCTTTCCGCCGATTTCTGGAGCGTGTTGTGTATGTACGTACCCAACGTCGAGCTTTGCCTCGTTCTAGAGAAATTAAATGAAAATATTAAATATTTCATTTCCCCGAATGGGAATTGAACCCACGACCCGTCAGTCATGTTTACAGACACGCGAAACGACTACCCTCATTTTTTTTACAGCAATATGCATTTAATCAAAACATCAATTTAAAATGACAGTTTAGAATAAGAAAAAAGCCTTTTACTAAATGTTTTTTCACCTCCCACGTGTAAATATAGATTAACAAACATAAACACTCTACACCAAAGCAATATTTCTGTTTCAGTGTTGCCATCTTAAAGGAGATGTTCACTTGACACCGAATAAGTATACCCAATGTTTCATTTCAATTCGAGCAACTCTACTGTACAGTTGTCGATAGCTTGCCTTTCAAATAGAAATTCCTATTCTCTAATTTGCTTCCTAATCCATATAAAATAAAGTATAGATTGGCTTGCGTATATTTGTTTTTTGTATTCACACTTTAACGCCGCCTATTGTCCATAACTTTGCTCTAAATAGGTGTGTCTAAAATGGCAATTTCTCGCTTGTACTGCTTGTAAACAGATATGGTAGAGCATCCATTATTGTAGAGAAGGCGGTACAAATGATCTCTCTTTCAGCGTTCATTTATTATCTCTACCTATCTCTAATGTTTACATGTGTATTTTCTTTATTTATTACCGGTTATTATACAAAATACGAGTTCTGTTTGTTTTTGGGTAAAATTTTACAGCCTTTTTTTTATTGATTCTTATTTTTATATCCATTTTATAACCTATAAACATTTTAGAATAAAAGATAGATTAATATGTACGGTGTTGTTTTTTTTCGATCATGTTATTGTAATTTATGAATGATATTCGCCATAAGAAATATTTAGAAGTGAATATTTGTATCAAATTTCATGGGAATAGGTAGAGTCAGTAAAACATGTTATATGGGAAGGTGATTTTTTATTATTGAAGGAATATAATAAAAATGCGGACATCATCTTTATGTTGATTTTTTATGTGAGATAAAAAGAGAAGAAGTGCAGTGAGTGGTCATTTTCGATTACGCCGTTCATATTTTCTGCCTTTGACGAGGTTCCTGAACTTTTGGAGAAAACAATAAAATTTTTAAGAGTAATAAAATATATCTCAAATTCTATTTAGAGATTTGTCTTTGCTTCTTACATTTAAACTAGTTAAATGTTTTACGACTCACTAACCAATTTATTTCTTACTGTTATTCTTTATTGTTTACTTAATTTGATAAATTGTAAAGAAACGGTAGAATATATCAATTCCTATATCTAGTAAAAAGTTATGTTTGTTTTTCCATAGAAAAAAATATTACGCCTCTGCTTTTTTTTAACGTACTCATGTTAAGGTAGAGACGATAGTGGTATTGTAGGACTGCATTGCATTGTAAACGATGGTTGTGGGTTACGATACTCATTTGGGGCAATGAGTTATTTCCCTGCTCCAGAAAGATAAAATGGCCTTGACTTCCACCTGCTATATATGGGATAAAGGGTAATGCCTAAAAAAAATTATAACAGTAGTTTCGAACTTCGCAATTTCCTCAACCAATAGTTTCTTCAACCACAACGAACACCAATTTTTAGCTCGACACTGCACAGTACGTGCACACAAATATTTTTTCTGAAATTGCGTGTTGAGTTTCGGAACACAACGCCGTGATTTCCCTCGTTACCAGAGCAAGCAAATAAAAATATTCAATATTTTATTTAATCGAATGAGAATCGAACCCACTACCTGTCACCCCTGCACCATAACAGGTCTCAAATCATATATCATATTAATAGAAACCTCCATCGAGTTACGATTACACAATATTAGAATCAGCTGATTAAAGTGAAATAGGTAGTATCAAGACACTATGTTTTATAGGCCTTCAGTGTTTTACGATTGTCACATTTAATTATTTCACTGCCGGCAATTAAAGTTTGGTAGAAAACGATTTTTTATGTTTTACAACCGCATTTAGGTAAATAAAAAGGTCTTATTTGTTTTTTACCACACACGATTTCAAAATAGTGATGCGCCGTGAATTACTGCATCCGTGTCGATGAATTTATGACGCGACATAATGATAAGAGTAAGCTACAAATATCGGTGTAGAATACGTTATTCTATACAGTTTTAGTTTTATGGTCGTATGAACATTGAAGGTTGTATTTTATGAGTAGAATTCATAGAATATCTCAGTAATAAGTCATAGAGTGTAATTATCAAATATAAATATATGATTTTTTTATTTTCACGCAGGAACTGTAAAAGTACGTGTATGAAACTGCAAAATTATATATTATGTAATGTATGTATTGATATTTTTTTAACTTCGCACTCTAATCTATTATAACATATACAGGCAGAGAGTTAAGATACTCGGTTCTTTATTTCATCCTCAATATTCATGATATTGCGTATTGAGTGGCGTAACTCAACGCAGCGATTCGTTACCAAAATAAAAAATGAGAATATTTATTTCCTACGTGAAGTAATAGAAGCCACGGCCGTCGCGCTTACCGTCAGCCGCTGTACTGTTATACCACGATGGACTCAATGTAATTATAAATTTTTACATATCTTACATTTTTACATGAACTAGTAATATATTGTTTTGTCCTACCTGTGTGCTTTTTTTAAAGACACTGTATTAAGAATATTAATATTTCCTTATTATAAATAAAATTAAGCTACTTACACACTACTGTTGCACTTCTTAATTTATTCAAAGCATAAGTTATATATTAAAATTCAAATCATCGACACAATATACAATAACATCACTCAAAATTATGGGTTTCTGAAGTGCTTGTCGCAAAAACGGATTTACTGCAACGACAATCTTTTGGCGATACCGGCCTCGGGCATCATCGGTAACGAGGGCACTAAAACCTTTCAATTAGTGATTTTATCACCTTAGATACTAATGTTTACTTGTGTTTAATTCTAAATTATTTTTTTAGATATATATTATGTAGGTTTGTAATAAAAAAATAAATGCAAGTACTTTTTGAGATAATTATTAGCTTAGGTTTAATATTTAATCATTTCTTTATGGTATGAAATTAAATAGTTTAAACAAATTTTAATGTTGTAATGTTAAATTTAAAAAAGGTCATTATCGAGTCGGACTCGCCGACCGAGGGTTCCTTATGAATTGTATTGTAAGCCAACGCGATGTACAACTTATAAAAGTTGATATTTTAAAAAGTGAATGATACAGTCTCCTAGCTCATTTTATACATAAAAAAAGTTTACAAACTTATAAAACAATAGCATTTATAAAACTAAATAAATTGAAATAAAAATGTATAAAGCAATCTTTTCTTTTTTATACCTTTGCAGATTTACCGCAACTACAGGTATAAAAAAGAAACTGATCTAGTGTGAGTCGGACTCCCCCATGATTGTAAGTCAACGGGAAGCACAATTCCACCGTACCTCAAATTTTCCTTTTGATGTACGGAATGTAAAATAAGGCCATGGTTAAGAAATCATATAAACAACTTCACTTATGTTGTTTTTCATGGTATTTATAGAAAACATTCTGATGCTGTCGCAGTTGGTAGCCATTGTGGCGCAGTGGCAAAATATGTGACTGTAAACGCGATGGTTGTTAGTTCGATTGTCAGTTAAATTGTTTTTATTTTGCTGTTCTGGTGGTTCAATACAAATTAGGCAGAATTAAACCTGTCAACGAGGAAAAGCATGAACAGTTTCACTTCTTCTTCTCATACATTTTTCGTCATAATCAACCTCTAAGGTTGTTGAGTCATTTCAATACACAAAAAATTAAATTAAAAATTAAATTAGCTTCACGCTGTATCCCGCACACAGCAGGGTAGGCAGAGGGAACATAGTGTTAAGACACTCCGTTCCCCACTTTCTGCCGAATTCTGGAGGTATTGCGTGTTGAGTGGCAGAACTCAACGCCGCGCTTAACCTCGACACCAGAGCGAAGAAATGGAAATATAAATTTAAGTAAATATTTCATCTCCTCGAGTGGGGATCGAACCCACAACCAGTTGGTTTTGCAGTCACACCTCGTGCCGCTGCGCCACGACCGGCCTCTAATATTTTGGGATTTGTTTTATTTCAACAAATTCATCACTATAAGCAAATGCATGAATCCAAAATTACATTGTGTGCATTTTACTACAAACACTGATATTAAAATCAGAGTTAAATATTTTACGGCGTTTAATTCTGCCACTCAACACTCAACGCCTCCAGAATTCACCAGAAATTGGAGAAAAGAAATATCTTAATGGAAACCGAGTCTCTTAACACTAGGTTACCAGGTTCCCTCTGCCTACCCTGCTATGTGCGGGATACAGCGTGACGCTAAAAAAATATTGTACCTATTAATTAATCGATCATCTTTAAAATATAAACATTTTTTTTATTTTCATTGCTTAACTAAATAACCATAGTTGGATAATCTGATGAATGAAATGAAGTAAAAACGTCATGGTTCTTATTTATAGTACAGTAGTTTTCGAATTTCTTGCTGCTGCTATGATCGGAATCTTTTCAACGTCTTTTTGTATAACTAATGAGAAGATTAAACTTTTATTAATTTCACTTAAGATATTTAAGAGGATAGTAGTGATATAAAATGTGACTGTAAGCGCGACAGGTTATGAATTCGATTCCCACTGGGGAAATGAAATATTTAATATTTTCTGTTCTTTCTCTGGAGTAGAGGCAAAGCGCAGCGTGGAATTCTGCTACTCAACACACAATGCGTTCAGAATTTGACGGAAAATGGTAAACGTAGTGTCTTAACACTACTTACTTACTACTTAACACTACCTCTGCTTCCCTGCTAATTGAGGGATACAGCGTGAAATTGAAAAAAATAAATAAATCAAAGAACATTAGAAATAAAATGTTTGAAAATGTTTACCATAGTGAAAACAACAGTTGGAGTATAATATAGTGTACTTAGTTGGCTAACAGAAATTTATATAGAGTGCATATGTTTTTCTATCAATTCCATAATTGTTAAAATACACTATTTTTTATATATGTTCTTTATTGATGTAAAAAATAAATAAAGACGTTGAGTTTCATCACTAAACACGCAATGCCTCCAGAACTCAGCGGAAAATGCGTAACGGAGTATCTTAACACTAGGTTCCCTCTACCCTAAATATAAATAATGAAATTTGAAATTAATAGCAGAATACAGATGGCGGTCCAGGAGCAATTGCTTATAATTGCTATAGCAAAGTTCACGCGAGACTAATCTACGTTATATTACAATGTCTCAAATAAATTATACAGCAATAGGCGGTATTGTTTAAGATATTTTAAAAGCAGCTACAACATCCTTATAGATCTTTTATAGATCCTTATAGATCCTTATAGGTCCTTATAGATCCTTATAGATCTATAATAGAGTAATTTATTTAAATAATCATATTTTTTCAGCGTCCCGACTTAAAATAAGATACTGATTTTCTATACGCACCTATGTACATATATAAAAAAAATCATCTTAGGACACAAATTCAAATTCAAAAGTTTCTATTCGTATAATAATAAATTTACGATACTATCAGGAAAATAACAATACATTTTTTTATATGAAATATACACACTAATTTGTTTCTAAATGTTTTATTTATATTTTTATACCGTTACACTTTATTTCCTCGCCTAGCAGGGTATCAGAGAGAATATAGTGTCAAAACAAGGGGGTGTATTTTTTTTACTTTCGCGTTGTCTCTCTTCTTTTTCTCTTTCCTTTTTCTTTTCCTCCTTTTCGTCATAAATCCTTTTTTTTTCAATACAAACCATATATATATTAACTATCAAGCTATAATAAGTAAACACAACTCCATACAATCCTCACGTCCATAGCAAGAATGAACGTTGAACCACTCGACGCGTTAATCTAATTAATTATTTAACGCAATGGCTTACTCGAAAGTTTTTGTTGTGCAATTACAGTCAGTTGGGCCCTTGTAAACAGATATTGGTTCGGACGCTGATATTTGTTAGAAGAAATCAAATCGGCTTCACGCTGTATCCCGCACACAGCAAGGTAGACAGAGGGAACTTAGTGTTAAGACACTCCGTTCCCCACTTTCCGCCAAGTTCTGGAGGCATTGCGTGTTGAGTGGCGGAACTCAACGCCGCGCTTTGCCTCGACACCAGAGCGAAGAAATGGAAATATAAATGTAAATAAATATTACATCTCCTCGAGTGGGGATCAAAACCACAACCAGTCGATTTTGCAGTCACACTTTGTGCCGCTGCACCACGACTGGCCTCTGGTTAGAAGGAATCGTTTATTCGTATTTGTACTGTATTGATTACTTTTTAGTAAAAGTAAGTTTTTGTGGGCGAGTATTTTTAGTAGACTTTGAATAGAGAGATTATCGGTTTGGTTTGTATATATATATGTATGTGATAATGTCGGAATTGGGTTGTGTTAGAGTGTGGTAAGCTATTTATAATTAAGCTTACGAGTGAGTGAGCTAAGTTTCATATAGTTGGGTAAATATATATACGTAATGGAAAAACACGTTTTTTCACAAATTTATCGAAAAGGTCGTGGCGCAGCGGCACGAGGTGTGACTGCATAAACCGACTAGTTGTGGGTTCGATCTCCACTCGAGGAGATGAAATATTTATTTAAATTTATATTTCCATTTCTTCGCTCTGGTGTCGAGATTAAGCGCGGCGTTGAGTTCTGCCACTCAACACGCAAGGCCTCCAGAATTCGGCAGAAAGTGGGGAACGGAGTGTCTTAACACTAGGTTCCCTCTGCCTACCCTGCTGTGTGCGGGATACAGCGTGAAGCTGATAAAAAAAAGATGTTCCTTTTTGATTTGAATTTGATCTGGAATATAGACCAATTTACAGAACAGTCCAGTCAGTTTTTGATCGATCGATTTGGTAAATTTTCACAAAGGAAATGTTTCGGAAATATAGGAAGGTATTCGAAATAAGTTTTATTTTTTAAAACTGTTTCACGACACTCCGTTTTCTACTTTGCGCCTTATTTTTGTAACAACGTACTGGAGCGAGAAAATAAATAATTCACTTTCTCGAATAGGAATGGAACCCTCAACTAACGTCTCCTATTATATTTTTATACTTCTTTTATACAAGCTTAATTTAATATTTAATTGTTTGAAATTTTAACTATATTTACAAACAGATATATAGCACTGTGAAATATTTTTAAAAACATAATTGATACAAAGCAAAAATCAATGACAAAATAACTTATTTGAAAAAAAAAATATAAAAAATACATCTAAAAAAACAAACACTCACAAACACGGATTTATTAGGGATAAGCCATCACCAATTAGTTGTTTCAACGTTTACAAATCCCTTAAAATTTCCACACGATCAGATACCAGATAAGAGGCGTTCATTAACTTGCATTCGAAAACAATTATAATCGAAGTGGATATCTTTATTTATATAAGATTTTATCGCGAAAACATCGTATAAACGGCCTCCTTTGTGTGAAGAAGCACGATATAGTATGGCGGAGTCACAATTAATTCAATTTATACGCTTGAATTGGTCAAAACATATCAGTGTCAGATGCCCAATTGGTTCTTAAAACTGTTAGAGGCTAGAGAAAGTGACGTTTGTGCATTGTTGTTGGGCGTTTATGTAATGTTTGAGACAAGCTTTAATTATTTTATAATTTATTAGTAAAATTTATGGTATATTTGGCGCAACTCAACGCCGCCCTTTGCCTTATGACCAAAGCGGCGAAACTAAAATATAAAATAATTATTTTCGTCGAGTGGGAATGAAATCCACAATCTATCACTTTTACAGTAGCATGCTTGTTTTCCGTCCCATCACGACCGACCCCCATCAATTAGAATGGATATTTTCGTTAATTCGAAGATGCTAAAATATAGCAAATATTGAACTATTGAATCTATTGAACACACACTAAGTGTCTCTAAGTAAACTAAGAGTGAAAAATCGCAAAATAAAGAATAAAAGGAAAGAAAAACACATTCTAACTTCTCTTTGCACATAAAGATAATAAAATATTAAATTCATAAACACATATTATATATACTATTAAATTTCATTTGTTGATAGCTTCACGCTGTATCCCACAAGATAGGTAGAAGAAACCTGGGAACTTAATGTTAAGACACTGTGTTTCCGTTAATACAATTCTCTCTCTCTTTCCGCCAAATTCTAGCATTGCGTCTTAAGTGGACCAGAACCAGACTGGGAATCGAACTCACAATCTGTTGCATCCACGTTCGCACGCTTATGCACCACGACTGGCTTCAATAAATTATATAGACGATAGCAACATTATAACATCATATAGTAAGTATCATATAAATAATCGTGGTAAAAAGACCGTAATTTAGTTTCACCTGCACCATATGTTTAGTTAGGTATTGACGATGTTATTCAAATAAAATCAGCTTCACGCTGTACCCCACATATAGCAGGGTAGGCAGAGGGAACCTACTGTTAACACACTACATTCCTTACTTTCCAGCGAATCCTAAGTACATTGCGTGTTGAATGGCGGAACTCAACACCGCGAGAGATAGTCGTATCATAACATAACATAATTAATCGTGTTAAAAAACCCGCAGGTTTCGTTTTACCAGCACCGCGGAGTATATGGTGGTTATTGATGATGTGAACCGAAACCCTTTATTATATTAACAGTGGATGCCCCTACTGTGTAGGAACGCGAAATGACGTTATACAAGATTGTATGTATGTAGAGTTTAATGAATAATAGAGATTGCTTTGTTGGTTCGTTTATTATTATTGTTAAAAAACATTTTTTTTTAATAAATAATAGTTATAAAGAAATGTTGCCTTTTTAAAATTATTTCTTATTTTATATGTTAATAATTGATTCCTTCCACTGGGAATTAAATCTACGACCGTCGCGTGTCTTATTGTAAACACTATGTCAATTTATAATTTATAATGCCCATTTATAATTAGGGAGCTAGAAAAGTCATTTGTAAATTAAAGTGATAGTAAATATTATAGCCTATTTTTAGTATTTTCTTAGCACTGATTTTGCTTACAAATTTAAGCAAATTTAAGGGTATCACGCAATATATGATAAATCTGCATCTTGTCTAGCTAAATAAGATACCATTGAGTCGAATTTGAACTGAAAACCAAGTCAAGCTTAACCTGAAACATCACAACAACGATGCCAAAGCTTAAATTAATTAACTGTCCACCGATTTAATTCTATTAATAAATTAATTATTACTCTAAAACTAAGTCTTTACACCAAAATGATTAATAACACGCAATATTAATAATAAATGGTCATTTTATTATTAAGTGTAACTATCGACGCTCACCGCATATGGTGATGTCATGAGAAAAGCCAATAAACTTGAAATATCATAAGATCGTGCCATGCATACGACATAACCATTTCTTTATTGTGAACATAATGAAAATAAACAAAACATATATCATTTTTATGTTTATTTATCTCTTTATAATGAAGAGTTAGTTGGACCTGGAAATCTAGTGTTATATCTTTCCGTTCTTTAGTGACGAGACGGAACTCAACGCCGCATCTTACCTAAGTTCGAGATAATAAAAACATTTAAATATATCAATATACTTACTTCCCAACAGCACCATCATTTTTCCAATATCATATACAAAGTAAATGATGAACTGTATTCATATCGAAAATATAACATTGTTAAAGATTTATAAAACGACGGATGTTGCTCGAATCAAGATGGAATGTTCCGATTAAAAACTGTTTTGGTTGACAGTAATCATATTACAATAATAAAAGGGGGCTTACGGTCAACGCGTTCAATATCTGACACGATCGATGCCTTTCCATTTGTCAGGTGACTCAGCGTTGTCGTTGACGTCGATATCATAAAATGCAAATTTTCGAAAATTATAACAATACAAATCTCGATCTCGGTCCGTCCGTCTGGTCCGTCTCGATATGACGGTATCGAGTCATGTCTCTGCAATTGAATTCGGTCGATCACTAATCGATGTCTTGTCCGTGATAGGCGCAGTCGGGGGCCACGGCAGCAGGGTGCCGACTTACCGCACAATCCATCGTTAGCTTCTTTCTTCGTTTCATTAACATGTGTGGCTTCAATACATACTTTATACACAAACTCAATACGGCCCATAATGCCAAACAACCATATAAAGACTCTACCTTTTTGTACATAATTTTCTACTACACTTTCGTCAGCAACTTTGAACGCTTCAACCGTGTTAAGTACTGTATCACTCTCTGGTAGGATTTATATTGGATTACCTTTGTTTTTAACTTGATACCTTTCGGTACAATTCGATGGGTTTAACCTCATTATCTATCTTAATAAAGGATTTGCCCTTTCGCGCCGGCTAATCACAAATAAGCATGTAAAATCGTTAAATTATGTTGCATTGAGCTGGTATTACTGTTGTTTCTTTAATCTTGTTAAGCCGGACTTGCTTATTCATAATTAGCCCCCCTCGAAGTTTATTACTTCTGTATGGGTCATTAAATGTGGTGTGCGTTCTTTGATTCGAATTGACTTCTACCTGAATCAGATATACGCTTAATACCTTAACTTTTGGCATTTTTAATTTTTTATTTATTTATATCATCATTTATCATAACGTATCGAACACTGAAGGTTATTAGGAATTAACATTGTTCATTTGGCGTTTGTTATTACTTGTCGAAGTCCTTACAGAGAACTGATAGCAAAAACTCTGTATTGGAGCTCTATTGATTTTTTACAAAGACAAGAACATGAATATTTTTTAATTATAAAAATTATTAGAATGTTTTTTATTGGTAATAATTTATTACTATTAATTTGTCTGCATATTTAACGTTATTATTCCCTTATACCAAATTTATATCCTTGCAATTTTTTCAACAAATTAAAAATTTCTACAGCTACCAAACATCAATAAACAATCACATATATCAGAATATAATGCAGTTTTGTTCACTCCAATCTGAGGCTGCGATGGTTCATCTGATGACGAGCATATAGCGATGCGACCGAACACCCCCCACTGCCTCACCCCAGGGGCCTTACCAGTCCGCCGAACTAAATCAAATAATGACTAATCGAAACCCGCTTATATTGCACAGTAGGTACACGTCAAATGTTATTCCCTTTAATTTTTAATATTTTTGTTTCGTCTGTTTGCATAAAATCATATGCTTTATAGACAAAATGATTGATAACTTTTATTAAACCTTTGGCTTTTGATTGATGTTTATTATTTCGGTAGTCGGAGTTTTGGATTCATTAGACCAGTGACTGTCTTATGAAGAATAATGAAGGTCTTTCGGTGCTCAACTTAATTCGTTTGATTTGTTATTTATTATAAGGCGGATTCTAGTACAAACACTACGTATTATAATATATTATGCGGACCAAAATTATAGTTAATTCAATCAATTTTGTCTATGGAATTTTGTATGGCCAGTTGGATATGTTGTTTCTCTGTTTCTTTATAGTTAATGATCGAGATTCCTAACCGTGCTATAAACAACATGGAGATAAATCTCAACAATTATTTCGTGGCCCATTCGTTCGGTATGGACTATTTTATTCGATGGCTCTTACGCCTACGCGTTGAGTTGGATCGAAATGAGAACAATATGATCATTGGTGTAAAGTTTAACTTTAATTTTAATATTATTCTCACGACATATTTTTTTAACTTTTTTTTCAGCTTCCATCTGTACCCTGGATGTAGCTGGGTAGGCAGAGGGAGCCTAGTGTTAAGACACTCCACTCTTCTATTTCCGCCAAATTCTGGATCCATTGCGTTTTGAGCGGCGTAACTCAACACCACGCTTTGCCTCGACACCAGAGCCAAGAAATGAAAATAAAATTTAATTTTTTTCGAATGAGAATCGAACCCACGACCTGTCGTGTTTACAGTCACAAGCTTGTGACTCTGAGACCAGATGTGGTACGCTTATATTTCTATACAAGTAAATTATATTATTACATATGAATAATTTCAAATAGTTAAGAGATATGCAAAATTTGCTATGATAGTAAAAAAATATGTAGCAGACGAAAATGTATTATTTCAAATAAAAAAAATAGCATCTAGACGTTGCTAAGCAAAAAAACTAGGAACACGAATAAGCAAAATTGATACTTATATTCAAAAGCATAAGAATCCAAATAGTTTTGGCATTTTGATTCAATTTAAAATAGAAAAAGTAGAAGATTTTATGGCAACTAAAATGTCTCTGCATCGAGTATTATTATTCTTGTTATGGCTTCATTAGCTATGATTAAAGTTTGTTTGTATTTTAAATGATTATTTTATATTTTATAGATATGAATCCAATCGTTATAGTTTTTTTAATGAATTTTAAAAATGTAAACAAACCATCTGGACAGCACTTTCTTATTAGCGTTTTGGTTAAAATATTTGTTTTTAAATTGCTCTATATCATGTACATAAATATTTTGTTAAAATTTTAAGACTATGCATAGTAATTTGAACAAGTGTATATGCATTTCTTAATAATTTTGATTCTATTTTCAATTTTGATTCTATTTTCACTTGAGATGCTTTAAAATAAAAATAAAACAACTTCCCGTTGCATCCCGCACACAGCTGGGTAGGCAGAGGGTTCCTAGTGTTAAAATACTCCGTTTCCCACTTTCCGCTGAGTTCTGGAGGCATTTTGTGCTGAGTAGTGGAACTCAACGCCGCGCTTTGTTTCAACACCAGAGCGAAGAAATGAAAATATTAATATTTCCTTTCCTCGAGTGGGGATCGAACCCACAACCAGTCGATTTTACAGTCACACTTTGTGCCCCTGCGTCACTATTGACCTCTATACTATAATTACTTAAATGTACTATATAAATTATGAAAGTTTTGGGTAATTTTTTATATACACTTTTTGTTATGTATTTATTATATTTAAGAGAAAATAATAAAAGAAGCTATCATATATTATGTCACTCTACTTTCATTTAAAACACAATAAAATAAAAAAAGAGAAAATTAAAGTCACATATTATGTACTCTACATTATTATTTTATGCAAATTAAAATTCGTCGAGCGCGTTGAAGTCTTTTCTTTACAATTTTTTGCGAACACAAAAAAAAGAGCACGAAAAATTTGTCAGTGTTAAAACAAAAGATGCTTCGAGACAATTCGCTATAAACCTGACCTTCAGTTTAACATCGTGACGAATGTTGACATTTACACTGGCCGTGATGTGCTGCGCTAGCGAGCAGTTCCGTGATAGCCAAACTTTGTAAAATAGTAACAATCAAATAAAGAGGAAAAATAATACTTATTTAGATAACATATTGAGGCCAGTCGTGGCGCAGTGGCACGAGGTGTGACTGTAAAACCGACTGGTTTTGGGTTCGGTCCCCACTTGAGGACATGAAATATTTACTTAAATTTATATTTCCATTTCTTCGCTCTGGTGTCGAGGCTAAGCGCAGCGTTGAGTTCTGCCACTAAACACGCAATGCCTCCAAAATTCGGCAGCAAGTGGGGAACGGAGTGTCTTAACACTAGGTTCCCTCTGCCTACCCTGCTGTGTGCCGAATACAGCGTGAAGCTGATTTAATTTTTGATTTTTGTTATTTAGATAACATAGAGGCCTTTAAGCGCAGTGGGATAGTATTTGAGTGTAATTGCGATGGTTGTGGATTTGATCTTTATTTGGAGGAATGTCTTTATATTAATTTGTAGGATAAGCGAAACGTTATGCTATATCAGTTAACACGCAATGTTTCGAATCCAGGTGGAAAGGGAAAAATAGAGTCTTAATAATAGGTTTACTCACTAGGTTTTTCTGTCTCTGCTCTGAACGAGATAAAGAGTGAAGCTATAAAATAAATAGCTCGGAGAAGTAGTCATTATTATTAGAAATAAAATAGAGATAAAACTTAAAACAAACTATATATAACAAAATAATTTCAATGTGCATACGAATAGTACATATACGTTACTCATTCTCTCTACATGAATGAACTCTACATAAAGGCATTGGGGATAGTACTGGTGCAGGGACACAATCATTCGACTGTAAACGCAACATGTTGTGGGTTCGATTCCCACTGGAGGAAGTGAAATATATAATATTTTAATTTCTTCGTTTTAGTGACGAGGCAAAGTGCCGCAATCTCAAGCGAAAAGTAGGGGACGGAAGTATCTTAATTGGAACCTAGTGTCTGAACACTAGGTACCTATGTTCTCTTCGCCTACTCCGCTTTGTGTGGAATACAGCGTGAAGCTAACTAATAATCTGTCCATATCACCAATGAATAAATTTAGCAACAATTTTTTTATAGAAAATCCGACTAAAGTATTATAAAACGTATCTTCCATTAAATATAGTTGAATTTAGTCAATTATTATATGCTATTTATAATGTTATAGAATTGAAGTAGCGATGCAAATCAGCATGTTTGTAGCAAACTTCTACGGGAGTCGAGTTGAAGTGACAAATAGGCACGCCATACGGGAGAGATCGGAGGCAGAACTACACATCGATATTTGTATATCTTTTTGTCGATAGCTTAATAAAAGTGATGCATCTACGTTTCTAAAACTAAATTTCATCAAAAACATAAATGTGAAATTCACCGACAAAAGAAGCGGAGAACTTGGGTTCTATATGGGTGCTAAGTTCACTCGGGATATTTAAACTCAATTTTTTTTTTTTTATGCAATTTTATTACATATTTTCAAGTTAATATACTTCTAGCTTGTACTACACTTAAACTATTTGGTTGATACGTTTGGCTTGGTGGAAAAATTAGCCCAGTCAAATTTTTACTAGAAAAATTTAAAATTGTTGTTTTTCCTACTTTCTTTAATTTAACTTTCATACTTAATTATTTTTATTTTCGTAATTGTCATTATCAACAACTTTCAGTTTTTATGTTTTTCTCTATGTACATATAAAATTGTTTTCCTTGATACCAGATATCAAGTTTCCAGGTCATCTAGAAGTCGGTTAGGTTTTTTATTAGTAAATGATGTTATGTCCAAAATTATGCATATAGATTGAATAGATTACGAGTTGTATAGGGCGCAAAAGCAGTTCGTAATGGTTTGTGTAAATGCCAAGTTAGAAAACTGGAAACATGAAACGTTTCCAGCTTTTTAACTTGGCACGACACGCTGGCGCGTTTCTTGATAAAACAACATTACTATTACAATTAAGAGAATTTTTAGTACATACTAAAATGATTAAGGATACTTTAATATATTTATTTTATTTTAATTTATCCATATAATAACTACGTTTGATAATATGAAATTAAAGAAGCATCGACAACTTAATATAAAATGGAGAACAACACTATTTCATAGATCCATATCTTCCGAATGTATGCAGTCAGCAGCGTATAATTCAGGATTACAAATTATTTGCTTTAGGTGGAGACACCAAATGTATTGGTGCGATTTCAACTTAAAAGGGTGGCGATAAATATTAAAAAAAAAAATAAAAAAAATCTGACGAACCATCTCGAGATGGTCATTGATTTTTTTTCCCGATATTTTTCTTATTTGAGTGACAAAGCATAAGGAATTATAATTATGTTTGTGAATACAGACGTCGGTTGGTTTGTTTGAGCGTTTTGCCGTGTACGCTTCGCAAATGAATTATTTAAGCGGTGATTGTGTACTTTATTTATGACTGTCTTGTAGGTAGTAGTAGTGTTAATGTTTGGAGGTGCGATTTCGCTTGTGATGTATGGTTTTGCTCAATGTGCTGTGTTTAGAGAAAACTGTGGATATTAATAGGACGTTACACCTTGGAGTTATTGGTTCAAGGTGAAGTGTTTTTGCAAAAAATATATTTTAATAAATAATAATTGAGCGCAAGGGCACAAGGATGAGACTGTAACGTGAGAGTTGTGGGTTCGACCCCACACAGGCGAATAAATTATTATTTATTAATATTTTCATGTCTTTGTGCCAGAGACAAAGGCTCGGTGTTGAGTTCCGCCACTCAACACGCAATGTCTCGAAACGGGGAAACGGAGTGTCGTAACACTAGATTCCTTCTACCTACCCGTCTATATGTGGGATACAGCTGATTTTTATGATTGCTGATTTCAGAAGTGGATTTTTTTATTTTTATTTAATAACTTTCAAAGTAAGCAAATAATAAATAGTTTATTAGTACATTAAGTTTCACGCTACATCGCTAGTATTATAGACTTTGGTAGATAAATAAGAACGAAAAAGTATAAATTGTATGATTTATTATTGTTATTAATGATAGAAGAACAGTAAATATTCAAAAAATTAAAGAAATATTCGGGAAAGTAAATAAATTTGTCTTTAGGCTTAGTTAAATTAAAAGCTTAATACGTAAATTATTTATTTATTTTTCTACGTCATTTTTGTAAAATGGTAATATGCCATTTCCATTTCTGTAGATAGTAGTAGAGTAAATAACATATAGCTTTTGATTTTAATAAAAATAAAAAATGTATAAGTAGTATCTAATATAAACAATATTAACTAGCAAACATAATATAATAGAATTAACCTCGACCTGAACTCGAAAAAGCTACTATAATTAGATATTTTATATTAAAGTATAGGTATGTATAATATGTCTTACAAACACACTTTTCATACACTCAATACATCTCTTCTCATTTAATTAATTTTTTACCTCTGACGATTTTTTTTATTCAATAGATCCTTCTCTCAGTGACAAAGTCGCCTATTATAATTACTATCTAATCTAATATATAATACAGTATCCCGCGCACAACAGGGTAAGCAGAGAGAACCTAGTGTTAAGACAGTCCGTTCCCCACTTTCCTCTGAGTTCCGGAGGCATTGCGTGTTGAGTGGCGGAACTCAACACCGAACGAATTTATATTATTTGACGGATAACAATAATTCAGTTTACCTTACTCTAATATCTTAAAAAATACACATCTATTCTTACTTCTCTCATATAAATATAACTATACTTTTTATAAACACACATACAGACAAATTTTATCTATAAAAATGTATAATACATACATTTCAATACTTCAAGGTTACAATGAACAAATTATATTTAAAAGCTCAATCTTCAACGTTCCAACACAATGGGGCTAACATAAAAAGTGCGAGTTTTCGGCGTCGGCCGGTCAAAGGTGAGTGTTTGAACCCGAATGACCCCGTCCTTACCGGTACTAAAGCAAGTTGTGTCACATCGCGATATAAGAATTATAGCTTTATTAAGTTTTAGAATTACAATGTAGAAGTATGTAAAAAGATGGTAAGTTGCGGAATATCTACGGGAAGCTATCAAATTTTTGAGGTTTTTTATTTAGGGGTCGTCGTGGTGCAGAGGTACAAGGGTGTGACTGTAATGCGACGGATGTGAGTTCGATTCGAGGGTATGAATTATTATTGCTTAATATTTTTATTGCTTCGCTCTGACACCAAGGTAAAACGTCCGGCGTTGAGTTCCGCCATTCTACACGTAACGCCTTGAAAAAATCGGTACAAAGTGGAGATCGGAGTGCCTTAATAGTAGGTAGCAGAGCGATCCCTTTGCCTACCCTGTTGTATGTGGGGTATAGCGTGAAACAGTTTTTTTTTGATTTCTCTAAAATTGCACCAAAATGATTTAACACTTTGAATTACGATGAATATGAATATTAAATTATTATGTATAGATTGAGGTCGTCGTGGGCATAAGCGTGTGTCTATAAACGCGACCGTTACGGGTTCAATTTCCAAATAGGGGAATGAATATTTAACTTTTTCATTTCTCACTCCGATAACGAGGCAAAGCGAAGCGAAGTTTACTCAACAAAGAGAATCCTGCAAAACTGGAGGAGTGTCTTAATGAAAACAGAGTTCACTATATTGCAGATTTTCGCTGTTTACCATGCTATATGCAAAAAACATATAGCAGGAAAATAGAAATTCTTATAGAAGTGACAGGTTAATATATTGAATAGAGAACGAAAGAGAGAGAGAGAGAACTGAACGCCAATATCTGTACCAAGAAAACCCATCACGCTAGCATACTATTGCTTCACCGCGACGATTGCTTACAATCTACATTTTTTTTACATTTATGAAGCAGATAAATGTAAAACAAATTATATAACATACATTATTTGTATAGGAAAATTTAGAATACTAATAAAATATTTACAAACGGACAATTAGGTATTTATTTTATAAAAGCAATTTAAATATAATAGGTAATATAATAAATCGATAAGATTTTTTTACATTTTTAAATATAAAAAAATCTTATCGGTTTATTATATTACCTATTTAAATTGCTTTTATGTTATTTCACACATAGGAAAGAAAACATAAACTGGGACGGCTTCCAAAGAGGCGCGGGTTCATATCCTGTTACGTTCAAATTTTTATACGTATTCTTAATAACTATAAGTCAATAATATAATCATTACATTCTCTTTACAAGAACAAAACAATACTAACAATACCATTATGACAAAAAAAAACCAACATAATCAAAATCCAAGATTTCATTTTACCAAACATGGTCCCAAAAAATTGGTCGCTGATCCAATATAACAAGCTAACGTAAACAAAATACAAAAATTGTAAAATTTCATTTTGTTACCAAGTTATGTTAAAAAGGACAAACACACAGGTTATTCAAATCAGCCGGTAATGAGTGCCGGCGTGATCCCTGTAAGTTATACGCGTTATTTAGGTGCCCGACGGCAGCCGCGGGCGAGGACGCTAAATTAAAAATACGTCAAATGTTAAATTAGGCCGAGACATCTATTAAGGTGGGTAAAGGTGTATTCATATAGAGTTTTTAAAATTTTTAAAGTATTTTTCCATATGTAGGAAATAAAAACTTATTTAGGAAACGTAGCGGGATTTGAACCCGCGCCTCTTTCGACTGTTTCCAATTAAGTATTTTATTTCATATAGATGTTGTTTTATGGTTGGTATAATCAATAGATGTATTGTATGTTTTTATAGTGGATTTGTAAGAATATGATTATATACCGTAGTCTAAAGTAACTTTTAAGCACATTTAAAGACATTATGATACATTTAAATTTAACTTAAATATTTTTTTTGTATTTATAATATAAAATCTATAATATGTGTTATAGTAATATATAGGATTTATATGTTATATATTGAAACACAAAGAAAATATGCAGAAATTAGAAATTAAGTATTAATTTCGTTTAAATATTGAAAATGTACAACTTGATATTTCCATTGAAAAAATCCTGCAAAATATTTTGGGTCAAATAAACCACAAAAAACAAAAACCTAACTTAACTTTTTTTATATACATACATACAAATAATTTTTAACAAACCCACACACCATTTTTTTCAACCAGTCCAACCACATCCTCAACACGGCTAGGTATTAAGAAACAAGAGCTGGAAGGCTTTTACTTAATTCAGAAGCACAGCGGGTGATCCCGAAACCAGCGGACGACCGTGAAATATGGTGCTTTGGTCCCCTTAGGCTGAGTCCTGCGTGGATGGAATTCCTTCTCGGGCGAAATTAGTTCGAATATAAACGGCTTTTAAAAGGCAATTGTCACGTTGTCGTATGTAAATATATTTTGGTTATTTATTGGGGGGTTTCATTGATTTAATTAGTTGTTTTTTTTTTAGTTTATTTGAGTACTGTTAGGGTATGATCGTAGGTATAAATGTAAATGATTTGTGATTTTCGTATGTCACATTTATCTAATAAATAATCTAGTCTGGACTTACCTATACATAGGTATGTTCAAGTATTGAGAAATAAAAGTGACTGTAAAATCGATTGGTTGCGGGTTCAATCCCCACTCGAAGCAATGAAATTTATTTAAATTTATATTTTCATTTTTTCGCTCTGGTGTCGTGGCAAAGTGCGGCGTTGAGTTCCGCCATTCAACACGCAATGACTCTAGAATTCGGCGGAAACGGAGTGTCTTAACACAAAGTTCCTTTTATCTACCTACCCTGCATTGTGCGGGATACAGCGTGAAGCGCGATTTTTATTTTTTTTTATTATAGTTTCTTAGTAAAAACCTTGTTGGCTAGAGACCAGATATTCAACTCATTTATTATATGTAAAACTTTATTATACGGTACAAAACAACAATAAATAATGATTGCACAATTGTATTCTTAATGATTTTGTTTGATGTTTGTTTTATTGTGCATCCTTTTACAGGCTGATCTTAAGTAGGCATACCTCTATGTCATATTATTATATGTTGTAAAAAAAATCAGCTTCACCCGCACACAGTGTAGGCAGAGAGAATCGCGTGTTAAGACACTCAAGGTATGTTGTAAAAGAAATACAATTAAAAAACAAAAACTATTTAAATTTCTAAAACTATGAAACGGGGAATCGAAGATAACAATACTAAAAAATATTATATTAAAAAATATATAAAAAATTGAAACATAAATTTTTTTACGACATCTTTTATCACGTTCAAAATTAACAATTTTTCAATGCCACCTACAAGATCTACCAAGTGACCAACTAAACGACCAATTTCCAATAATCTCCCTTTGTCGGCACTGTCCTTCTTACATTGCCTTCGCCAAAAATCAGATTAATCACTCCATAAGTGACGTATAGAAGTAGCAAAACAAATCGAGCCTGTCGTGTCCAAAGAGATCTCTTTAATTTATTCTTCTCCAACGGAAAAAAAGTTAATTAAGTTTTAATAGAAACCAAACGGGAGTGCTTTTGGTAGCCAAAAATAGGCGGGGCTTGTTATAAAATATAATTATTTTTGGTTCTTAATGATTTTGTTTTTTGTGCTTGTGTTTCTGAGTAAACAATTGCTTAGGTCATTCGAGTTGTGATAGTGTTTGTTTGTTGAACGGTTAGGTTGTGATAAATTGATGCTAGTTTTTGATTGAAAGATTGAATTTTTTTTTATTTAGGTTATAATTTATAAAGTTTATATAAATAATAAAAATGTTTCTTTTTGAATATTTTTAGAAATATTTTGAATATGGTACTTAAAAAATCGGTTATATGGGAGTCGGGCGCCGTGGCTTCCATATGAATTTTAGCATTGTAGGTTATAATAACTGATAAATTTAAGTTTACATTGGCCATATTCGCTTTGTTTATGAAATTAACTACTAGGTAATATAAGTTTTGATGAAATACCTACAAATTTTCACTTTTCAGATTTTTTTCCTTTTATTGCTGTTATAAATTCAAATATCGTTCCAAATTTTAAAACCGTAGGTGTAGGTGTACAAAATGTATCAAAAACAGCGCATTTAAATGCTCCTATCTTTTGATTCTGTTGATTTAGAAGCTTGATTTTTCTGTGCTCCAAGGAACCGTAGTTCTGAATATTTTTTTTTATTAGCTTCACGTGTATCCCGCACACCGCAGGCAGAGGGAACCTAGTGTTAAGACACTCTGTTCCCCACTTTCCGCCAAGTTCTGAATATTTAATATTAATTTTAGCGTGATACCTCTACACGATGGTCAACAGACGGACAGTCGGACGACAAATAATAACATAAGGGTTCCGTTTTATCTTACATTCAGAACGGAACCCTAAAAAAGTGGACAAAACGTAACCTTGAACTGGAACTTAAAATTCATGTTGGCAGTAATTTAAAAGTTTTAATTTCTTACCCTTATTGGATAGTTGGTCATGCATTGTGGTCTTTACCAGCATCTCCTTAAATCCCAAAGTTAAAATCATTTGTTTACACAGAAGTTTAAGAGTCCTATATGACAATACTTCGTAAATCGTCGCTGTAATTTTCTAGGGTTGTCAAACGTATACTAAAATTTAGATATATTTATTAATTTATCTAATTTGCTAATTAATTTAATATTTTTTGGACAAAACATATTGAGTAAAATAGTATTTTTTTAAAATGACAGCTTTTATTGATATTTTTACATTATAATAGGTAGATTTGTATTATTTAGTATTAGTATTTAATTAATATATGTATTCATATAATCTGTCAACCCTAATGAAAGAGCAAGTTAGTTAATGACTCCATTCAAAACTTTGGAACGTTTGCGCGAAAACCTCAATACGAATGATTTAACACCGCCGTAATTCTAATATGATTGTTGAGAAGAAAATTGTCAAAAAAATACTTTACGGCGATGTGTATCGAATCGATTTATTCCATTTTGGTACTCATGCGTATGAGTGAACCTAAATAGCAGGTTTTTTTTTTATTATTTTTGTATCAGGTTTACGCTATATCACTCACACAGCAGGGTAAGCAGAGGGAACCTTAAGTTAGAACACCCCGTTACCAATTTTTGGCCGAATTTTGGAGACATTGCGTGTTGAGTGGCGGAATTCAATACCGCACTTTGCCTCAACATCAGAGCAAAAAAATGTTCGAAGCGGGAATCGAATCCACAACTTGTTGCGTTTACTGTCACACGGACCCCCGTGACACGATTGGCCTCAATTTATTCCATTTTTGTACTCATACGTAAGCGTGACCCTATAAATAGAAGGTTTAATTGTTCATTATAAATCATTATACTTGTTACGACTGGAGTGATTTACTTACTGGTTTGACGCATATAATTTAAATCGTGGAAGTTCGCGTTAAATTCGCATTGCCTCTTGGACTTCGCGGGACACAGCTTTATGTGAATTTTTAATGAGTTATTTAAAAGATTGAAAAATATGATTTCATCTCGTTTCGTGGAGAGCATTAAAATGGATGTTACGCTTTGGGTCGAGACAATACGTTTTGAAAGCTGTCCCTTGTATAATTAATTGGATTCTCTTAGTCATTTATTGTTATTTTTGTTAAATATTTTCTTTATTACTACTTATTCTTAACCCTTAACTATGTACTTTATTTTTTTCGTTACACTACTGTGGATTTGGGGTCTTTGAGGCCTCTGTACTTAATGGTTTTACTTTACACATTTTCTTCAGGATAGGTAACAATTTATGTTTTAGTTTACTCGAATAAAAATAAGGCTTAAATCAAACAAAATCAATATAAATGAAACAACTTTTAATGAAATTTTAGGAATTATAAGTTACATTTTCGGTCTGCAGAAATATTATCATATTGGAAATGGGACTATTAAAATGGATAAAAAATAGAATAAAAGTCAGAAACAGGAACTTCTTCTTCAGAAATCAGAAATTTTTTCTTCAACTACACTGTTTTCTAAGGTATATTTACACTTTTATTTCACGTAAATAATTCATGGAATAAATATACTGCGAGTATTGCATATTCAGATTTAAAGCAAAACTAAAAAAAAAATGAGGCCGGTCGTGGCGCAGCGGCACGAGGTGTGACTGCAAAACCGACTGGTTGTGGGTTCGATCCCCACTCGAGGAGATGAAATATTTACTTAAATTTATATTTCCATTTCTTCGCTCTGGTGTCGAGGTTAAGCGCGGCGTTGAGTTCTGCCACTCAACACGCAATGCCTCCAGAATTCGGCAGAAAGCGGGGAACGAAGTGTCTTAACACTAGGTTCCCTCTGCCTACCCTGCTGTGTGCGGGATACAGCGTGAAGCTAATTTAATTTTTTTATTTTTTTTTTTTTAAAATGCTATCTTTTTATAGTTTATAATATTTATATCATTTATAGCATTATCACATTGGACATGGAATATAAAACAGCAAATATTTAGTGCACCTAAGAAATAAAAAATATATCATCTAATCATACATGTATAATATGTTTTAGAAGTATAATGTATGAAAAACATGGGGTCTTAGAGGCCTCATCCCAGATAATTAAGTTCAATATTCATGTGTTTTGAAGGTGGCACAACGACTATTCCCATTTACACCAGTATCTGACACGAAAGGTACTGAGTGAATCAGTGGCGAAGAGCCCGATGAAGTTCCCGGTTTGTATGATTTGAGAAACTGATATATTATATTATGTCGCGTTTGCAGTCACACACTTGGGCCGTGTGGTAAACTTATAATTCTATATAAATAAAGAATATTAAAAATTAAATCAAAATCAAATCAGCTTCACGCTGTATCCCGCACACAGCAGGGTAGGCAGAGGGAACTTAGTGTTAACACACTCCGTTCCCCACTTTCTGCCGAATTCTGGAGGCATTGCGTGTTGAGTGGCAGAACTCAACGCCGCGCTTAACCTCGACACCAGAGCGAAGAAATGGAAATATAAATTTAACTAAATATTTCATCTCCTCGAGTGGGGATCGAACCCACAACCAGTCGGTGTTACAGTCACATCTCGTGCCGCTGCGCCACGACTGGCCTCGAATATTGAAGAATAATAAAGAATATTGTTATAATATATAGACGTAAGTAACAACTTTAAATATTTTATTCCCTAAATAAATAATATATAAACACACAACACTAGACAATAGAGAAATACAACACTAAAACCTAATCACCGATAGTTTATCAATCTCACTAAATCAAAAATAGTCATAAACCACTAACCTATTATGTTACTGATTAGTAATAAAATAACCATACACTTTGAGTGTTCATTAAGAATGTTCTGAGGACAGCTCGTTTCTCATTCTGGGACTAGTGTTTGCTTCTCAATTAACCGCTGACATATTGAAACAAAGAAATAATTGATGTTACAAATGGTACCTGCAAATGAATGAGGTTTTACAGAGTAAGTTTTAAATAAAATTATTAATGTTTATATACTCAACACATAATGCCTTCAGAATTCGGCATAATGTGGGGAACGGAATGTCTTATGACACTAGGTTCCCTCTGCCTACCCTGCTGTGTGCGGGATACAGCGTGAAGCGGATTTATTTTGTTTATTTTTTTATTTTATGTTTATATAAGATATAGAGGGCAATGTAGAATAAAAGTGATTTTTTGTATTTTCACCAGACATACCAATATAAAAATTACTTATTACCTAAAGTAATGGTTCCCAACCTGTGGTCTGTGGACCACCAATAATATGCAAAAAAATTGCGGTCGGGAGACGTCGGTCACCGTGCAGTGAGTAAGAAGAGCGGGAGTGTCGGTGAAGACTATACAACGTCTGCCTATACTTGAATTGACGTTTAAATCTATAAAAATACGTTTATGATTCATAGATTTTATTTATATTTACATTCATTGATATTTTTTTATTTATTTAAATTTCAGAAGTGTTTTGCTTAAGCAATATTATTTCTTTTTATGTAAGATCCTATTGACTTAGTACTTAAAATTTCAGTTTAAATTTTACAATTTATTTTTATTATACCTACACAGTGGTCCCTGTTAACAAGAATAATACAAATGTGGTCCTTGATCAAGAAAAGATTGGGAACCTCTAACCTAAAAGATAATAAGCAATCCACATTTTCATTTTCTGTAAACTCAATTAAGCTCATAAGTCATGACTGTTTATCGTAGACGTATGATATTGTAATTCTTATTCGAATTTGCTCGTCTCGAATGTCTATCTTTTAATCTATTGTATAATATAGTTTTTTGGTAATCTCTTTTTAAAATTAGACTCATTTTTAAATATACAACTTTTCTACTTCTATTCCTGTACCTACGACAAAACATACATATTTGACATTCTAACTTAAACATATATATTGGATCATACATTAAATAAATACTTTACTAGAAGTAAACATAGGAAAAGTGAACAGAAAAACTTAGAAATTTATGAGTATAATTATTTAAATTTAATAAGTAACCTCTAAGTTTAGAGACTCTGTGATAAGATGAAGGCATAGCATTATATCGATCAAACTTGACTCTAGGCATTCGTCTCCTCGTGACTTCTGAGATAGCTCTTTAAATGTTACACTATCCCTATGTATAAAGATTTTTTATTTGCTAAGCTGACACTATCTCAAAATATTAATAGCTCCTTAATATGACACAATTGACCAACATTTGAAAATCACAGTTTCATTTTTGTAGCTTCGCGCTGTATCTAGCTTATATTAAGGTATGCAGAGGGAACCTGGGTTAGTGATACGTAGCTCCGTTCCCATTAGATACTCCCGTTCCGCATTTTGCGCGGAATTCTAGAGGCATTGCGTATTGAATGGTGGAACTTAATACCGCATTTTAGGCCCAATTGTCAGAGCGTGGAAATATTCTCTTTTCTTCTCTTCTTTTATTTCGGAATAAATTACGGTCATACTTATAAATGAAGCCTCATTTATAATTTGTTACATTTTATTTGTGAAATTTTCTTTTTTGTTGTATAAAACTAACTTAAGATAAGTTAAAATAGTTTAAGTTTCTTGTACAAGCTAAAATATTATTGTTGCTAAATTCTATGTAAATTTTATTATGGTTAATTTTCTAAGTATGAATAAAATTGTTTGTAAAAATAATAAGTAAAAACAAAGTTACTTTAGAATAATTAGACAAAATCGTGACATAGTTAGAGAAAATTCTAGAAATTTATCTGTATATGCTATAGTAGTGAATTCGATTCCCACTTGAAGAAATAATTATTTCACCTCCATTCTGGCAAAACAAAACACGTTGATCAGCTGGTCCACTCCACAAAGAATACTCCAAATACAATTTTGTTGGAAAGTGAAAACAGAGAAATGACATTCTGCCAACCGTTGTTTACTGGAAACCCTAGTATTAAGACACTCCGTTAAACAAGGATACACCTAAAACCTAGTTAAGCTCTGGACATTTTCCATAATGAGCGAGATACATGATATAACAAAAAATATTTCCGGAAATAACTTTTACCAACAACAACTACTAAATTAAAATCCACTGTACAAAATAGTCAACATAAATTATGTTTGCTTTTAATTAGCTGACGTTAAACATCACTCAGTTATCAGAAGACAAATGGCGGTTTGTACGCGTGGGAAATGATTTAGAGAGCAACGACAAGATATGGCATAATTTGTCCAGTTTCTACCATTTGCTAGTAGTACAGTAATTCAAAGTTACTATAGCGAGAAACGTTGGTTTTAATTTCAATCAATATACAAGTGGCTGAGGCCAGTCGTGGCGCAGAGAGCAAAAGGTGTGACTGTAAACCACTGGTTATGGGTTCCATCCCCACTCGAGAGAATAAATTATTATTTCTTAATATTTTCGTTTCTTCGTTCTAGTGTCGAGGCAAAGCGTGGCGGCAAATTCTGCCACTTAACCAAGGCGTTAAGAATTCGGTGGAAAGTGGGGAACGGAGTGTCTTAATTCTAGGTTCCCTCACCCTAAGCTGCTATGTTCGGGATATAGGTTTAAGTTGATTTTATTTTAAGAAAAAATGATTTTATAATTCTCAATTCGATATAAACACTTTCAAATATGGGAATAGAACCCACATTGTCCGTATTGAAAAAGGTCAAAGGGAAAAATATCACAAGAAAGTAACGTAATATGTTCTACTACAACATTAGTATTGATGTAACATTATATTTATATTCTTCTACAAATAAACGCAATTTTATGACGCAGATTGATAGGTTGTATTGAATTATATTGGCTATAAAATTTAATAAAATTTTTCAATATGGTTAAATTTTATTATATTTTTATTTTTTTATGCAGATTAAAATCATTATAGATATACTTGAATAGAATAGAACTCCCAAAAATGTATTTTATTTGAAATATGATACAGCCTTAATCTCAAATTATATTAATGTAGCCAATTAAAAAATTGGTACTTATGGAATCCAAATAACTATATAGATACCTAAATAAATATTATCTTTTGCTATAAACACCTCCTTTTTTTTCAGCTTCACACTGTATCCTGCATTTTAGAAGATAGCCAGAGGAAGCCTAGAGTTTCGACACTCCGGTCCCCACTCTCTACTGAATTTTAAAGGGCATTACGTGTTGAATTGCGGAACTAAACGCCGCGCTTTGCCTCTACAACAGAGTGAAGAAATTAATGAATATTTTATTTCCTCACCTGTCGAGTTTACAGTCACACGTATGAGCTCATGCGCCACGACTGGCCTCGTTGTGATTAATTTTAATTAATAAATATATTTATTTACTGCTTAGTTACTTATTTACCTTATTTCCCTCTTCCCCTATTGCCATAAAGGCCTAAATTAGGTCTAATATATATTTATATAAAGGTCTATATTAGATATGGAGTATTACTATAAGTTTTATAGTAATACTCCACAATAAGTACAATAATTTGTACCATTTACGAAATGCACAATAAATTGTTTGAGCAATAAACATTTAGATTGTGATTCTGTTTTATAGTTGGAGTAAGGTATTGTGTAATTACGGCCTGTCTTTTAGTGAATGATCCAAAAGTAGGTACAAAATGGAAGAGATAAGCGTTTTAACATTCGTTTGCTTTGATTGAAATATAAAATAAAAAAAAAATAAATCAGCTTCACGCTGTATTCCGCGCACAGCAGGGTAAGCAGACAGGAACCTAGTGTTAAGACACTCCGTTCCCCACTTTCTGGCGAATTCTGATGAAATATTTATTTAAATTTATATTTCCATTTCTTCGCTCTAATGTAGAGGCAAAGTGCGGCGTTAAGTCCCGCCACTCAACTCGCAATGCCTCCAGAATTCGGCGGAAAGTGGGTAACGGAGTGTCTTAACACTACATTATCTCCTACCCTGATGTGTGAGGGATAAAGCGTGAAGCTGATTTATTTACTTATTCTAATACATATGAACAATGGCTTATACTATAGATGGCTTGAGCTGCTGAATGAGGAATCTCTTCACCATAAGCGCTTTTTTCAATAATGGTAACTTTTGCATCTATTTCTTGTTCTCTAATAGCAAAATGCTAGCCAAAATTATCATTAAGTTTCTGAGGTAGATTCAAATCTTGTAATAAAATCTGACTATTTCTAACTTTTAGTAAATTCTTTATTAAATACATTTGACTTAAATGACATGTTATTGATTTTCTACCATACAGAATTATTTATTTCATAGTAACTTTCGTCAAGACTAAGAGGCCGTGATTGTGTGTTAGGAAAATAATTACTTTCGTTTCTCCGCTTTAGTGTGACACCACTCGATACAGAATGTCTCAAAAAATTTGGGACGAATGGAGAGTCCTGACATTAGGTTATCTTTACCCACCATGCTGTGTGCTGAAATTTTAACTGACTTTGTTGTTATCCGCATGGATCTTGACACTTTTTACCGTATATAATTAGAGTACCTAATAAATATTAGCTACAACTATGTCACGAGTACTATCTTTAGATGCGAGCTGCCAAATTTCATAATTTTAGGTCAACCGGAGGTACCCAATTATTTTTGATTCGAAATTCGTAATACGCGTTTTTTGCGATATATATAGCCGTATCTTTTTTTTGAAGTAAATGTAGAAATATATGTTTTTTAGGAAATCAAGGGACCGTAAATTTGATTGAGTATATGGTTTGAATTTCAACTCGATATCTCGAAGCATTCTTGAAATATAAGCTCTTGACAGATAAACAGACGGACGGACAGACGGACAAAGTGATCTTACAAGAGTAGGGTGTAAGGGTTTTCCCTTAACAGGTACGGGACCCTAAAAATTAAAAATAAATCACGATGTATCCCGCTCCTAGCAGTTAGGTATAGGGAACCTAGTGTTAAGACCCTCCACTGTCAATTTTTCGAGGCTTTGCGTATTGAGTGGCGGAAATCAACGCTGGGTTTTTGCCTCGGTGCCAGAGCGAACAAATTAAAATATTGATAAATAATAATTCTTTCACTCGAGTGAGGATCCAACCCATAACCGTCGCGTTACATTCACGCCACGACGGCCTCATAGCATTATTCTCAATAAATCTTCTAACGCTACTATAGTAACATTTTAAACATTCAACAATATTTTCTTCTGGTACATTTTTTCAATGTCAACACAGCGTAGGCAGTAGAAACTATGAAATAGTGCAGAATGACTCGAGGGCATGTATCTAATAGGTCTAACCTGTTCCTCAATTTGTACTCTAAAAAGATACAAATAAGGGTAAGAATTCAATATCTTGTAAAGTCTGGGTCAAATCGTGCTACAGCTATTTGGTCCTCCGGTGGAGAACAGCAGGGAGCATATCCTTAATTGGAAGAGCAATACGTTACAACTTCGGCAACAGCGACTTTAATTGGCCCGTTTGATTTTTAATCTTTTAAGGAATTTTATAAATGTTTTCCATAATTAAATGGTATGAATAAAATATGAATTAATTTTAATTTTGCTTGTTGTATAGATTTTTTTCGTTCGATCTATGCTAGATGTTCGATGCTAGAGTTATTGCAAAATGATTTTTGTTGTTGTTTTTGTTATAAGAAATTATCGGTAAGATCAAGTTAAGAGCAATTACATACAGTGTTTAAAAATATAATAATGTCACTGAAATGTGGAAACTTAAAGAAAAGCTATAATATACCACACCATTTTCCTTTGGTTTGTTTGATAAACATCTAATTGATATAATAATTGTCTAATTTAAAATATTTACATTTTAAGTCTACAGCTAAGGCATATCTACAAATAAAAAACGTCTTAATTTAGCAAATTATTATCAATTTAAAAAATATCACGATTATTGCAAATATAAAAGTTGAAATCAAAATATTATAGGCCAGTTGTGGGGCAGAGCCAACTGTAAAAGCGACAGGTTGTGGATTCTATTTCCACTCGAGGAAATGAATATTTAATATTTTCACTTCTTCATCTGGTGCGCGGCGTTGAGTTCTGCCACTTAACACGCAAAGCCTACAAAATTCGGCGGAATTAGTGGAGCACAGTGTCTTAACACTATGTATAGTGTACATCCTGCTAAATGCGGGATACAGCGTGAAGCTGAAAAAAAAATCTTAAATTCGTATTAATAAAGGCAACATATATTTTATTATAGTACCAAGCCAACGTATTCAAAACACGGTATGATCTAACATAACCTTCTTAGGCTTATTGTTGTCCAATCAAAATTATACTAAACATGGTCGATGTTCCACCCACTGTCGACAGCGGTCGGAGGTCAACATCTGCTTTATACTACGACACTAATATTATGTATCTCTATTCAATCACGTTTTTAAAAATCAAAGATATAATGATATATTATAGAAATGTCATAATAATGCCATAAAGTATGGTTTATTGTTTTTAAATATTCACTTTCTACTATGATAATGGGCCAGATGGGAGGCCAGTCGTGGCGCAACGGCACGAGGTGTGACTATAAAACCGACTGGTTGTGGGTTCGATTCCCACTCGAGGAGATGAAATATTTACTTAAAACTTATATTTCCATTTCTTTGCTCTGGGGTCGAGGTTAAGCGCGGCGTTTAGTTCTGCCACTCAACACGCAATGCCTCCAGAATTCGGCAGAAAGTGGGGAACGGACTAGGTTCCCTCTTCTACCTTTGCTGTGTGCGGGATACAGCGTGAAGCTGATTTATAATGGAAGAACTCAGTTATTAATATTTCTTTAGGTATATTTATTTGGAAACTAGGACCATCACGTACCTACTACAATCATAATATGTAAAACTGCGCCATGTTTGTGTTATTTTATGCTTTTTATTTATTTATTTTAGGTTTGTTGCTATATTCCGTACAAATGAGAAAGTTATCAAATTTTTCATATATTCAATTGGAAATCGAACCCATTACCTATCGCGTTTACAATGCCCTGCGCCACAACTGACCCTACATATAAAGTTTATGTAAGTTTTACAATTTATTATTATTTAGTTTTATTATAAAAAAAATCCTTGATTCTAAGTTTATTCTAAGTAATTCTACCATTTCTATAATTATCATAATCATTGTGTCTATATTTAAAATTTTAAAATGAATCATCAATTTAAATATATATCTACTAACTTAATAAAAAAAACCTACACGTGGCACAGTGATGATTGATTTTACAGTTTAGACTATGTTAAAATTATAAATATTTACAGTATTCATAGCCTACATACCTCCGGTGAGGCTTTTGTTAAGTGATGTTTGTCGATTCAACGTCTGCTTGAAGCAATTTTGTCTCTGAAATGTTCCCATTTGCTCAGCAATCAAAATATTTCACTGAAACACAATAGTTGTGGGTTCGATCCACACTCATTCAACCACACTCACTCAAAATATTCCCCATATTTTCATTTCCTTGCTCTACGTATTTCAAAACGCAATGTCGATACATCATGTGGAAAGTGCATCCTCTGCATAGTTATTAAATAACATTTAAAATATGAAAAAAATGCTTTTACACTCATATAATAGCAACGTACAAAGTACAAAGCCAATACTATTACGTGGGTGTAAGAGCAGATTTCTTGCAATAAGTAATTATTAAGCCCTTCTAATACTGTATTGTAAATGTCTGTAGGTGCGTTCAATTTCAATGAAATCTTAAAAAAATAATTTAGAGGAATACAATTAGTAATAGTTTTTTGCTTCTCGCTGTATCTCTCTCCTCTGCCTACTCTGATATGTGCGGGACATAGCAGAGTAGGTAGAGGGAACCTGGGAACTGAGTGTCAACACGAATCCTATTAAGACAATAGAGTGTCATAAAAGGATTCCACTTTCCGGCAAATTCTGCAATGCTTGTTGAGTGGCGGAACTCAACGCCGCTCTTTTCATAATTAACAGAGTGAAGAAACGAAAATGTTCAATTTCTGAGTGGGCTTGTACTCACCACGACTGGCCTCAAATTATTATTAATAATTATAAAAGCATTCTTCTGTTTTTTGGTAGCGTGAAAATAACGATGGATTAAAATAGAAATATGTTCTTCTCTAAATTCTTAGAAACAGTTATATAATTTCCAGAACTGTTTACCTTTCCTATAATGTTTCTAAATTCTTCTATAATATAACATTTAATTTTATTTATAAATCTCGAGCCTCCGTTCGAAATGATCCCATAACGTCCACATTTTTTTGTTATCACAAAAGATATCGCCGCCAAAAGGTGGTAATTAGTGACAGGTGCTCTTTCATATAAATCCAACATTTTATTTTAATTTTTTGATCCCACTTCAGAGCCAAAAAAAAAACTTTTGTTCGGTATATTATCGTAATATCTTTTGTCAGTGTCGTTTTCGCTACTATTCTTGACTAGAACACAATATACGGTGACATGTGAAAAAACGTGGAGTCACGATGACCTTAACAAATTTGGGAATTTTTCTAAAATATTGTTTCTGCTCTTAGCATTTTTTTGTTCGTATAAAAACTTTGTTTGGCGACTTTCCGTCTGTCTGATCTCACGGTCTTTTTCTACAAATGAAGGCTTTTATACATTGTATTCTTTTATGACATTGATTAATAAAATATTTCATATTTTATTAAATACAAGATATCGATATTTTATTCTGGTAAAAGGGACAAGAAACAGGGTTAAATTATAAATTTGAATTAAAGTAATCGTTTTAATTTACAATGAAACTCATATTCAACAACTACTTACAAAAATACAAGTTATATATACTAGCCAGGCCATATACAAAGCCAAAATGACATAGTAGGCAGAGTAGTGTCAAAACACTACGTTGTCTACTTTCATCCGAATTTGAGACATTTTTTGGAGACACTGTGTTGACAGACCGCTGAGACGGGTAATAAAAAAAAGAAGGCCATAATTATCGGGTTTACGGTCAGATTATGTTCCTAAGTCACAAATGTCTATACGATACTTTTTTAGCTTCACACACACACAGTATCCTGTACATAACAGGCTAAGCAGAGTAAACCTGAAAACCTAGTCTTAAAGCATTCCGTTTCTTATTAATATATTCCCTACCCTACTTTCCGCCGAATTCTTGAGGCATTGCGCTATAACTGGCGGAATTCAACGCCGCGCTACGTATCGTTACCAGAGAGAGGAAATGCAAATATTAAATATTTCAGTTCCCCGAATTGAATATCGAATGCCTAACCGTCATATTTTACAGTCGAACTCTTATATCCCTGCGTATACAAGGAAGGCGTTTTAGTCAATATGATATGATATATCTGTATATATCTGTACGAATATTTTAGAATCACACTTTTTATTAAAATCAAACTATATTATAACTATTTGCATATTAAATGTGGAATCGGAGACAAAAAATTAGGCTATTCATAACCAATTTGAAATGAAAATATGTGAACGCCACGCACAAACGGGACGACGCCTGGTGTTTAATGTTCTCGGCTGTGTTTTGTTGATTTCTATAAAATATTATAAATGAAACGGCTACCACTAAGAGAATGACCAAATATTATTTATAATGTGAAGCTGCACGAAAGTATTATAAGGTTTTTAGAAAAATAAAAAAATATTTTAAAAAGTAAGAATGTTGTGCAATCTGGAATCTGTTGTTGATTTTTTTTTTCATTTTGTAATGATAGTTTTTGAATCTAAATATATATATATATATATNATAATTTTTTAGGTACTTTTTGAAATCAAAGTAATTGCGACTGCGAATTTGAATTTTGCCACTCAAGACACAATGCCTCCAGAATTTGGTGAACCCTAGGTTCCAACGTTCCCTATGTTTCTATAAGCGGAATACAGCGTAAAGCCAAAAAAAAAAACGAATTTCGACCATTCCCAAAACTTTCAACCTGCAATCACCTTATGCAATATGAATCCAGAAAAATGGAATATTCTTTATAGTTTATTCACGGCTGGGGCTTAACAGGTAAGCATGAATAAATTCTCTCTCCGATGACAAAGCCCGCGCACAGTCGGACTCCGTTTTTCATAAAGTATCGGTCTGTTCAACATTTTTTATTTGACCGTTTGCTACCAACTGCGTTATATGAGAAATGGATCGTAACCTACCCTTTTCTTATATTTTTTTTCTCTCCAAATAAATCATGTCATTAAATTTTAATAGTCACTGTATAGATCGGGTTAGTTAGTTCCTTTGTTGGGACCAGATTTCGAGGATCTTTTCTGTTGATTGTTACTATTTAAACCTTTTGTGGTGTTTGATGGTTAGCGAGTAAATGCCGACTTAATTTCATTAATCGACTCCTTTGTACGAATTAAGATTTAATTGAGTCAAGCTGACTCTTTAACCATTGTTGGTGGAATAATGCGTGGAATTTGAATTATTCTTGAAGGTATCTTAATGATGAGCACATGTTTTTTGATCGCGTGCTTCGTTATAGTATTATGCCTTTTGTGTTTTTTACGTGTGATATAAAGATGATATTTCTCAAAGTCATGTTGTACGACTCGTGACGGATATGTCGGGATTTTATGTAATTGTGTTTATTATTATCGGAGTGTGGCTTTTATATAAAATATTATATTTTATATTAAATATCTAATAAAACAAAAATATTAATTTAATAACGTAGTCTGTACTGAAACTTATTTTGACATTACTAAACTTTAACGTTGCAAGCACTTTAAAAAAACCTTTTTCACGCTTCTTCCCGTATAGGCAGTGTTTTGATATTCTTTTCGCCAGCTTCACCCCATTTTCATTTAACAGTCATCAGTTGCATATTACAGTCAGACGATGCCCTACTGCACTGCAACACTCAGGACTAAGGGATATTTTAACTAATTCTTCATTGTAACTCACTTTAATAACCGAGCAATCCCTAATTTTTCTTATCAAGCAAGGTGTTGTTGCCTTGCTATATGCGGGATCACATCGGGAGAGGGAACCATTAGGTTTTTAACACTAGTTATACTATCCGTTCCCCACCTACTGATTTTTCGAGGCATTGCGGGTTGAGTGGCGGAATTCAACGCCGCGCTTTCACCGTGGTACCAGAGCGAAGAAATAAAAATATTAATAAATATGTATATTCATTTCCCCGAGAGGGGATTGAACCGACAAACGTCCGGTCACAATCACTTATCTGTGTTCCTGTGCCACGACGACCCCGCACTGAAAATTAGCAAGTAACGTTTTTAAAAACACATAAAACGTAACAACAAAAACGACAAGACCTAAGTCACGTCAGTAATTATAGAAGGCGTATCGGCGATCAGTAAATGTAAAGATTCGGTACGGTATCGAGTTTTTCGTTGATACCAAAAAGATGTGGGGCGGGATCGCCGCGGGCGAAGCATGTGTGGATACGGCCGAAGGGCAGAGGTCACGCGAGTGTTTAGTGATGTGCAAATATATTATCGATAGAAAAAAATATAATATATATTATTGAATATAATTACAGTTGGTGGGTTTATTAATACGTTTTTGGATAGGAATTTAATAAAAGATTAATTGCTTTTTTTGTTAAAAATTGTCAGTTGAAAATTATTTTTTTTTAAATTAAAATTAATTTTCATATTTCAATTTAATAATTAATGATTCTTCACTTAAAGTATTCAATTCTTCGTCTTGTAGTAGCGTGTAGCGTAATTACTTACTATCAGATGACACGAAAATTCATTTCTCTTTTCTTCAACATAAAAACTTATATTTAAGTTTAGTATGAATACAGCTTACTTTAGGCTGATCAAAAATTTAAAAATAAAGAAAAAAAGTAAATCAAAGCTTTATAAAATATTTACTGTAATCAACATTATTCACATATCGCATATTTCAATATAATTATCGATATTCTGACAATCGACAGAGATATCCGCATCACTACAGACCACACCTTGCTTCAGCTATCACGTCATGGCGAAAATGTAATTTAAATCTACCAGTCATCTAGTTACCTATTCAATAGTGTACTTAGCTAGGTATATATTTTTTGGATCAACAAAAATTTCCATAATGATAGATCGATTTCGAGTTTCATTTAGATGAATAACATAAATTCAGAAAAAATGGTATCTTTTTGTTTATAAAGATATTTATTATTATAACAAAGATTTTTTTTTATAAATATAAAATTGAAATGTATATTAGTAATAATCATTTTTCATTCGCTTATATGCTTGTTACAACTTATTTATGTTGTTTTACAAATTTCAACTGAAGAATTTCGACCTAGCTGGGTAAGAAGGTATAGCTTAGTTGGTCAGAGCACTTGGACGGTTTCCAAAAAGTAAATAATTTTTAATAAGTATTTTTCTTTTCTAAGTGTGGAATAACACTTTAAAAATATAAAAAAAATCCATAATATTGAGAACAGGAGCGATAGAGTCAAGTGTATACTTAAATATTTTTGTAAATAATACAAATAAAAATCAGCTTCACGCTGTATCCGTCACACAACAGAGTAGGCAGAGGGAACCTAGTGTTAAGACACTCCGTTTTCCACTTTTGGCTCAACAACAGAACGAAAAAATTTAAATATAAATTTAAATAAATATTGAATTTCCTCGAGTGGAAATCAAATCCACAACCAATCGATTTTACAAACACTGATTTTGTGTCTCTGCGCTACCATTGACCACTATATAATATATCTTTATATAATCATTAAGAGCGACGTTAAATTCCACCACTTTTATCTTGGATTATGGCAAACGGGGAACACGGAAAGTCTTCTCACTACGTTCTCTCAACCCTGCTATATGTAGAACCTACGTGAAAGTAAAAAAAAATATGAATTAGTTACACAGTCAGATTTATACATAGCCTTTATTATGACTACACTGTTAAACCTTATTCGATGGTGTTTCAATACACGAACAAAAAGGCAATCTCACATCGATCAGACCCGGTGCAAGATGAAATATGTAAATAAGATGGAAACAATAAGATTTCCTGTACAGCTGATAATCTTTTGAGTGTTTTGCATATAATATATGTGTTAAATTATATAATAACCTTCGATCGTTCAGATAAATGCCAAGTGTGTGAATGTTATCGATAAATCATTTCGTATTTTTTTGTTGTGGGTACTTCATTATCGATCTTATTTAGTTTTCTGTGGTGTGCGTTTTTTTTATTTAAATCCGTTGTTAGAGTTTAACAGGTGGTGGAAGTTGGATCGGATGAAAGTTCACGTTTACAAAATGTATGTAAGAAATTGACGTTGCATGTTATAGTATGGTTATAGAGATAATGGTACCTACTTTTAAAAAAATAAATCACAATATGTTAGAATACAGATTATATGCATTATTAGAAAATACAACTCAAATATTTTGTAAGTAAAGAAAATTTTGATTACTAACTAAACCCTAGTGGTGATTCACTGCATTCTCCTCCTGTCGGTTATTTAGAAGAATAACATTTTAAGGACAAGATGATATTCGAGTTTATGGTTAGACAACTACAGAAATATCGATGTACTTACTAAATATATGTATTAAAGTACTATAATGGGATACGAACCATGTGACCATTACGGTACTAACATATATGACCATTTTACTATGTAAATTATAATTTATTTTTAATCAGTTGAGTTCTAATAAAAAGAGATAGATGGCGCCTCAAAAGTTAACTATACACTATGAGGCAACAACATGATAGTAATTGTTTATTAGAAGAAGGTAGAAAATATTCATTCATTTTCGTATAAATTACGATATTTATATTTGTACTAATTTAAAATATTTATTTTGAGGCCAGTTATGGTGCAAGGGTATAAGCATGTAAAAGTGACTGGTTATGGGTTTGATTTCCACTCGAGGATATGAAATATTTAATAAGCGCGACGCTAAGTTCCGTACGCATGTAACAGGGTAGGCAGGCAGGAGTAAAAAGCTCGCTCTGCCTACCAACAACATGCGGTATACATTGTAAATCTAAAAAAAAATATTTCTCAAAGTACATACATACTTATATATACATACAGAATATTACATATTATACTACTGAAATAGATACAATCAAAAGCGATATACAATCAAAAACTTGTAATTTAGATGTTTTTGTGCTTTTCATTTTAATTAGGCCAGTCGTGGCGCAGCGGCACGAGATGTGATTGTAACACCGACTGGTTGTGGGTTCGATCCCAACTCGAGGAGATGAAATATTTAATTAAATTTATATTTCCATTTCTTCGCTCTGGTGTCGAGTTTAAGCGCGGCGTTGAGTTCTGCCACTCAACACGCAATGCCTCCAGAATTCGCCAGAAAGTGGGGAACGGAGTGTGTTAATACTAAGTTCCCTCTGCCTACCCTGCTGTGTGCAGGATACAGCGTGAAGCTGATTTAATTTTTTAATTTTAATTAAGTAAACAAAGCTCAATTAAGTTTTCCCTTATCTTATCAATAAATGACATATTGTTCGGGAACGGAGTGTTTTAACATCAGGTTCCCTTTGCCTACTCTGCCATTTGGATACGCGTGAAGCAAAAAAAATGTTCTTTAATTAGGATTACCACATATTATACTTAATTAACTTTAGCGATCACTCTTATTTATAGATTTAGCTATTATTTTACAACTATCAGTTGATGGCCCATGCATTTGTACAAATTATATAGACTATGAGATAATACTAAAACTAATTAAGACAAATCTTCTGGTATTTGAAAGAAATGAAGAAAGGACGGAATGCAAATTCAATGTTAATGGTAAGATGTTAGAACAAGTAAATGAAGTGGGAAATATTTGGGAAGTATGTTCAATAGAGAAGAAAGGAGATGGACGTGGGAAGGCGTATTACTGACAGTAACAAGGTTAATGGTGGCTTAGCTGCATCAATAAGACGGCGATGACCGTACACAGAACAGTGCTGTTTGTTATCACAGAAAAAGATTGAAAGATAAATGCTGTGGAGTGTATATGCGGAGTCAACTTAGCTGACCAAACCCGCAATGAAGAGATATATAGAATGGCAGGTATTAGCGACGATGTCACGGTGAGAATGAAAAAGGACATGCTCAGCTGGCTTAGGCACGTCGAAAGAATAAGTGATGAAAGAATGGCAAAAAAGACTTATGATGGAAAAGTGAGCGGTTAGAGAGGTTGGGGGAGATCTCGGCGGAAGGTCGCGGAAGGAGGAAGCATGACGATCGGAGGGCATGTATGAAAATGTTGATGACAGAGGACGAGGTGATAGAGGTATGCAGAGACCGTAGCGTTAGGCGCTCCGTTCTCACTGACTACCCCGCTAGGGATACACCGTGAATAATATGATGGTAGTAATGTAGGATTTAAAGAATAGATAGCATTTTTTACCTTTGCTGTTAATTCGGTATGCAATTAAAGATTAATAACTAGTAAAAGTATATGATAAATGACATACCAACAGTAATATATTTATCGAAATTGTGTTAGATCTTGATATATGCCTTTGCCTTTGCTGTAATTAAACAGAACGAGTTAAAAAATCGACACCATTGAAATATAAATATATAATTTATTCTCATTAGATTTTCCCCATTTCCGAAAACAATAAAAACAATTTCTTTCTTCTTCCACATTTTATCTACAGTCACAATTTTTTGCAAAATATATTTGAAAAATAATAACGAATTATAAGTACGGTCTAACCCTTCGAGATCATCGTGGCAGAGAGGTAGGTATAGTTTCTGTCTATAAATGCGTGTTTTGAGTTTTCGATGTTTGAGGATTCTGAAGCTTAGAATTTAGATCCATTTTAATGATCTTTATTAAAAATATTTCCAATAATTTAAATTAAATTATTTATTTAACAAAAAGAAAATACAATTTAAATTCTCTTTTCATCCAAAATGTCTTTAACCGGGGTCTCAAAGTACAGAGTTCATCGGGCCATTGTAAACGCCAAACGCAAAGCGACGCCGCACCGCTCGAGTTGCCAGCGATAAATTCCAATCAACCCGCGCAAGGGCACTGGGTCTCCATTCTGGAATGTTAAGGCGGAGTTCGCTTGGCTCGAGTTGCCAGCAATAAAATAATTTTAAGTAATCAGCTTCATGCTGTATCTTGCACACAGCAGGGTAGGCAGGGGGAACCTAATATTAAGACACTCAGTTCCCCACTTTCTGCCGAATTCTGAAGGCATTACGTGTTGAGTGGCAGAACTCAACGCCGCGCTTTGCCTCGACACCAAAGCGAAGAAATGGAAATATTTTTTTATTTACTTTGTGCCACTGCGCCACGACCTGCCTCAAATTTTACGTAAATTGTGCTAATAATGGTATTATTATAGAAAACATTAAAATCCTTCATTGAAGCCGTCTTGGTATAGTGGCACAATGTGTGACTGTAAATGAGACGGTTGTAAGTTTGATTCGCTCTCGGGGGAATAAATTATTTAAAATTTTGAAGATTTTATTTTTTTATTTTTATTTTTATTTTATTTAAGATTAATCGCGGAGCACCCCTCTTTTCACCAGATATTGTTTTTTAATTTGAAATAAGCTTGCGTTTGACCGCATCGCCGCACCGCATGACACGCTTGCCTAGTAAGTAGGTACTTACCAGTGAATAGGTATTCACTCTACTCTAGATGACCCTTACATTGTATGACATAGGAAATACAGACTCCGGCAATGAGTTCCAATCTCTTGCAGCGCGAATGAAGAATGTAGCTGCAAAGCGTTTCGGTCGTACATTTGAAATTTCTACCATGTGCGGATGGTGTGAAGCTGTATTTATTCCTAGAGGTAAAAAAGTAGAGTTTTGTGGTAAAAAGGGGGAGGGGAAGTAGGTTGTGCAATTCCAGAGCACGCTCTCCGAAATGTATGCGGTAAAAACAGACATCGAGGCAACCCTATGCAAGTGGCTAAGGCTAAGCAGCTGAGTATTAATGAGGGTCTTATCGTTGATTAACCTTCTCATGTCTGAATCGACTCTAAAGCCTGTAATTGGTATTTAGTAGAGCCATCCCGTAAATGAGAACAGTACTCAAAACATGGCCTTACTTGTGCTTGTTTAGGCGTAATGTCTCAACTTGGAGAAGATGCAAAGTTTGTTAGCAGCCAATTGAGCTCTGGATTTAATGTTAGAACTAAAATTAAGAGTTGATGAGAAAGTAATACCAAGTAGTTCAAGATGGTCGTTTAACGGGACCGGAACATTTCAAAAAGGGGGAGACAAATAAAACCTTTCTTGGCGATGAAAAGGTACGCCTGGGTCTTAGTGCCGTTAAATTTGACCAGATTAGCACCTCCCCGATAGGCGACTTCTTCGAGGTTCAAATTAATGTGTTCAACCATTTTAACCCTATGCTATTGTATTTCAGGCCCACTTGCATTTATTTTGGCTATGTAACTCTTTATAATAGAGTTGTCATCTGCGTATACAAAGATTCCAGGATTAAACAAGTCATTTACATGGAGTATTACCAGATTTGCAGAGAGCATTAACACTTGCAGAACACCGACTTTTACCAGCTTTAAAGCATTTTAATACAAGAGTCACCTCAGCCGTATAATTTCTCAACACAATGGCTGATATCTCATCAGTCCCACTAACCTTATTCTCGTAAAAATATTTGTCTTCTCACCTTACACTACACTACACTAGGTAAACGCCATTTTCCACTTGAAGAAAGGTGGTACCTTTCTTCAATTTTGCACACTGCTCTGTCTGGTGAGAAGACAAATAACGTCATTTTCCACTTTACCACCGTGTAGAGTGACTATTCTCTGGATATCTGATATATATACTAAACTAAAATGTGTAGATGCTAGATGATTATTGGAGACTAAAACCAAATTAAACAAATAAGACGTCCAAAAAATTAATCCATATTTTTATTTATGAATTATGTTTTTAGGATTCTGTACCTCTAAACTATAAAAACGGAACTCTTATAGCATCACTTTTATCGCCGCGTTATCAAAACATATAGATTACTTCTCGTGGACATACAGTTATGAAGTTTAACACAAAGTGAAAACATATAATACAAATAAAGGCAAAAATCCGAAAAATGAAAATGTTTGACTCAAAAAAAAAAGATCATTACAAATTTATATTTGTAGTTAATTTCATACAAAATGGACGGCATATGCTCGCAAATTTATGTTTGTCAATTTCTTTAAGTCGTTCCGTTCCGGTTGATTTACAATTCTCAAAATTAATACGGAAGCATCTGTGACTCGCACTTACCCTTTTTTTTTAAATATACATTTAAAAATCAAATAAAGAACTTCGCCTTAAGTATTTAAAAGTAAAGCTCATACAATCCAGTGAGAATTCATGTAACACGTGTTCGAGGCGGCCTGAGCCGCATGTTTGCACATTTCGATCAATGTACAACATTGTACCAACATTTAGATATGGCGTTCATATAAAATCTTATATGAATCTTAAAAGAAATCTTTATGTAGAGGCGAGTCGTGGCGGAGGGGCACATAGTGTGACTGTAAAATCGACTGGTTGTGGGTTCGATCCTCACTCGAGGGAATAAAATATTTACTTACATTTATATTTTCATTTCTTCGCTCTGGTGGCGAGGTAAAGTGCGGAGTTGAATTCCGCCACCCAACACGTAATGCCTCCAGAACTCGGTGGAAAATGGGGAACGGTGTGTCTTAACACTAGGTCTCCTGTGCCTACCCTGCTGTGTGCGGGATACAGCGTGAATCTGATTGATTTGATTTAATTTTTTAATCTAAATGTTGGTACAATATTGTACATTGATCGAAATGTGTAAATATACTTAATCTTATAGTATAATATTATTTAAAATGATAACATTTTGCTAAGCTTTCTTTTGATTTATACGATTTTACTTAATGAAGTAATTTTGAATACTACATAACTATGTCCAATATTTATATTTTTTTAGTTTCACACTGTATTCTACATATAGCAGGGTAGTCTGATGGAACATGGGAACCTAGTATTTAGATACTCAGTACGCCATTAAGATTTTCACTTCACTTTCTGCTTTCCGCGTAATTCTTGAGACATTGCGTGATGAGTGGTGGAACTCAACTACGCTTTTTTTTTTTTTTTTTTTTTTTTTGGGAAAGACAAGGCAAACGAGCGGGCGGGTCACCTGATGGTAAGTGATCACCGCCGCCCACGACCCCGTAACACCAGAGGAGCTACAGGTGCGTTGCGGCCGACAAGGTGGGTTGTGCGCCGGAGCCCGCCATTACCTGATGCGAAACGCAGTAGCATAAAGCCACTACTTCACGCCGGTTTTAAATGCCGGGGGTGGTAATGATCCGGTCGAGTCTGCCCATGCGTGTTGCATTGCTGGTGACGTGACTCTACCACACGTACTTTAGTCGCCTCTTACGACACCACCAGTACCAGGATGATCCTATTCTAGGCCGGGATCACACGGCTTCACGTCATTATCAGAACGAGGAAATGAAAATGTTAAGTATTTTATTCACCCGAGTTGAAATCAAACCTGCAACTGTCTCGTCACGGCGGCCTCTCATAATTGTTTTAGTATGTGTAAATATTACGTTTTAGAAGTTCATATTTTAAATAAAAATTAATTCAACAGCTGATGTATGTTTATAGGCGATAAGCCCATTTTAACGTGATTTCTTTCAATATTCTGTGTATACCTAAAAATGTGAAAGATGTCTTTTGAAACAGTTTATAAGAAATATTAACATAATAAATGTAAATTTAATAACATTTTTAACATTTGCGAACCATAGTTCCAGCTTTTTATATTAAGTTTTGTCTAAAGATTTTATAAATAAATAAATAAATCAGTTTCATGCTGTATCCCGCACAGAGCAGGGTAGAGGGAACCTAGTGTCAAGACACTCCGTTCCCCACTTTCTGCCGAATTCTGGAGGCAATGCGTATTAACTGGTAGAACTCAACGCCGCATTTCAGTTATTTATATTTCTAAGTTTGTAACGAAACTGACGGATGTTTTGTTCTAATCGTGAAGAAACGTGAAAAAATACACCCAGAGCGCGTGCTGTCTTGATGCAGATAAAAAATGATAATATTTAGAATATACAAGAGCTGTTACTTTATGGTTAGTTATTTTAATATTAGATATTATTTAATGTTTATTATTGATTAAATAAAATATATTAAATTATTGGTTTGAATATTTATTATTATATTTTTTTATTTAAAGGGAAGATAGTGCATTAATATATTATTATTTCTTTCACTAGATATAAAGATATATCAAAATTAAAGAAAAAAATCCATTTCTATTTTGAATATAATGTATTGATCTTAAATACTTTTGCTTTTGTATTTTTTTTTTGTAATTTTTCAACCTATGATTAATGTCTGCTCAAGTCATATTTTTTAAATTTATTTTTGTGAGTAAGATACTTTATGGAAGACCACTGTATAATTTATAATAAATCTTAGTAGGATTTGGAATATCTACTTTATAATAAAATAATTTCTAATAATACATAATATTTAACTTAGATAAACAAAAATAACTCAATTAAAAATCTGTAACCAAAAATAAGAAAAAATCTATAATGATATACATTTCATAATTGCTTTCTCAAAACAACACAAAATATACTAACAGCTTCATATAATTCCTAATGATGATGCGTCGGACATAATCGACATTGTACGTACAACAAGAAATAAGAATGCGCTTCATAAACTTATTTGATTTTTAAAGTTTCGCTGCAAATATTTTTCCCACGACAATCCAAAAATCATTTATTCTTTTGTTATTTTATTAATATTTAATTATTATAATTGGTGATTGTAAAATTCTTACCAGGGCGAAGAAATGAAGATATAATTGAACTATAACTCATTCTCCCGAATGGGAATCGAACCCACAACCCTCGCGTTACAGTCACACGTATGTATGTGCACTTGCACCACGACTGGCCTAATAAGTCGAACGTAATGAGCACAAAGCCAATATGTTTACTATTATGCAGTCCAAAGTTCCATCAACTCTTCAAATTCTATCATTAGACCAGCTCAATATTACCATAATATTACATTGTACGCCAGATTTTTATATTTTATTTCATAGCTACTATAAATACTCTAATAAAAGCGTGTTTTAAGTGCAATTACAAGTTACTAGCTTCTATATGCGACGTCGCCTTCGTAATCAAAAGGAAATAACTAAGAGCAGAGCTGCCTTGGACACTTTGAATGTGCTCTCTGCTCTCGCCGCAGGTATATTGGGATCAATTAAAAAGATAAACGTTATGTGATACAGCCTATAGGTTAGAAAAATCTAAAGACTTCCTTCATAAATGGATATAACGCAAAAAAAATTGAAGCAGAAATTTCTGTGGTTAGTGCGTTCAACCAAACATGCTCTTCAGCTTCATAATAATTATTGAGAATGGTAGAAAGTGAAAATGGCAGAAAGAAAGTGGAAAAAATCAAAAATGGCAGAAAGAAAGTGGAAAAAACGGAGTGTCTTAACACCAGGTCCCTAGATTCCCCCAGCTTACCCTGTTATACGCGGGATACAGCGTGAAACAGAAACAAAGTATGTCAAATATCTACAAAGGTGTTTCCTGCACGATCGCATGATACATTTCGTAGTGTCTCGAATTTAAATCTGACAAGAGAGAGTTTAATCTGCCACCATTGACTGCAATATTTAGTATAAGTCGATCGATATAAGCAATCAACAATAAAAGATATTCTTATATTTTTAATCTTTACGAGAAATTTTGCGATGAAGTTAGTGACTCAGGACTCCTGATTTTCATTTCCCACATAATTTATAAAAGAAATATATAATGATTGAGGCCGGTCGTGGCGCAGCGGCACGAGGTGTGACTGCAAAACCGACTGGTTGTGGGTTCGATCCCCACTCGAGGAGATGAAATATTTACTTAAATTTATATTTCCATTTCTTCGCTCTGGTGTCGAGGTTAAGCGCGGCGTTGAGTTCTGCCACTCAATACGCAATGTCTCCAGAATCCGGCAGAAAGTGGGGAACGGAGTGTCTTAACACTAGGTTCCCTCTGCCTACCCTGCTGTGTGCGGGATACAGCGTGAAGCTAATTTATTTTTTTTTTTAAATATATAATGAAGAAATTGTAGATTTGCATTATTTAAGTATTTAACAGACGCTCATTGTGCTTAATTATACTAAGGTATTTCCAATTCATAAAGCCCCAATTGAATTATATCGTAAACGCTGTATAATATTTATTTTATTAAATAAGTGACTGTAAAATCGACTGGTTGTGGGTTCGATCCCCACTCGACGCAGTACTATATATTTAAATGTATAATTCCATTTCTTCGCTCTGGTGTAGAGGCAAAACGCAGCGTTGAGTTACGCCACTTAACACGTAATACCTTCACAATTCGGCGGAATTTGGGGAACAGAGTGTCTTAGCACTAGGTTCCCTCTGCCTACCCTGCTGTGTGCGGGATACAGCGTGAAGATGATAAAAAAATTAATAAAAGAAATTTACTACTATTCAAAATATACACTTGACGTCAGAAGAAAAAGACTTATATCCTCGTTTGGATTGAGTGCCGCCACCCAACACGTATTTCTTGAATTGACAGAAAGTAAATAATAGATTGATCATGAAAACCACTAAGCTTACCCCATAGAAATTCATATATCTCTAAGTATAATAGTTATAGCTTCACAATTCGGTCAAAAAAGTGTTATCCTTAGGCAGATATTTCCTAGTATTGATACACTCCTTTCCTCACTTTCCATCCAATTTTCGAGACACTGTGTATTCAGAAACGGAACTCCGACGGATCGGTTCTGTCTTACAGAGCTTTGTTTTGTTACCAGAGCAAGAAAATGTAAATAATAACTTTCCCTTGGAAATCGAACTCACAACCGTCGCGCTATACAGTCAGACGTTGTACCTCTGCGCCACAACGGTCTTTAATAAACAGAAGAAACAATACTTAATTGTAAAAAAAAATAACCAATATCAACCTGCAAATGTTCGAAACACAATGTTATAAGCATTAATGACAGTGTACAGTGGAAATACGATATTGATTGTTGGTAATCGGTGGACATTAAAATAGTTTAGCTGATTGAGGTTCCCATGATCTGTGAGAAGCTTCGATAAGCGCATTTAGGGGAAGTGCTTGGGAACGTTCGTTTGGAGTATGTAAATGATATCACTTATAGGATATATGGGAAAGTGAATCTTATATGTGTAAAGTCGATTTCACAAGTTTAAAATACATTAGGTAATAATGTATAATTAGCGATCATAAAAAATGTTGATTAAATTTTATTAAGCGTTTAATTCTATTAATACTTAACAGTTGAGTTTCACTCACGCAATGCCTCCAGAATTCGGAAGGGGAACGGAAGTGTCTTAACGAACGGAGAACGGAGTGCTAACACTAGGTTACCAGGTTCCCTCTGCCTACTCCGCTATGTACAGATACAGCACTTTTTCTTGCACATATATATGTACATATTATGTAGATACTAATGCTTCTTTTTTTTTTCTTTTTTAACACCACACTGTGCGATATAGTGTAAAGTTAAAAAAGATACAAAGCATAGAAATATTAAATATTTCATTCCCCCGAATGGGAATCGATACCACAAACGTTGCGATTACAGTCACCCGCTAGTGTCCCTGCACCACAACAGCCTTTTCAATTATAAAATACTCAACCAAAAAAAAAACCTTCATAAAATTATTTTACTACTATAAATCCATAATAAATAATATAGTCTAAATAATATACAACAACAAATACACTTTCAACGTGTACACAAACGGCCTTAGGCGGATATTTACTTTTTTAATACAAAAACATCGCGTGCTAACACAAGTAGCGGGTCCACACGCGAAGTACGGAATAATAAAACACTACATCCGATGACTGATGACGATTATTATAGCAATCAATTCAATTTATTGAATAAAATTGAGATATCCCTTAAGTAAATGGAAGCTGGTATTAAGTGAAGGTAAGCACGCGATATCACCTTCTTTGGCCGCCTTAAATTAAATTAACATTGATTTATACGACAAATTTGTTAATACGATCGAGTCATTATTTAGTATTTCTCAAAATGTTCTCTTTTCGTTTTACCTTATAGTAGAGTTTTGTTTTTTAATTGTGTATTTTATATAGTGTCCGACCGAAACAAGGTTTTCAGCGGAAACAGAAATCGAACCTTCGGCTTTGCTCTAAGTTTCGGCCGAAACCGAAACCGATCTTTTTTTATATACTGTATAATTACAGACTAACTTAAACAGTCGGTAGAGGAGGCCATTACTAACTACTTTACCTTATATTATATGATCCGTAGATTTACCATTTTCGAGATATTAGCCATGCAAGATTATTTTTGAGGCCAGTCCTGGCGCGGCGGCACGAGGTGTGACTGTAAAACCGACTGGTTGTGGGTTCGATCCCCACTCGAGGAGATGAAATATTTACTTAAATTTATATTTCCATTTCTTCGCTCTGGTGTCGAGGTTAAGCGCGGCGTTGAGTTCTGCCACTCAACACGCAATGCCTCCAGAATTCGGCAGAAAGTGGGGAACGGAGTGTCTTAACACTAGGTTCCCTCTGCCTACCCTGCTGTGTGCGGGATACAGCGTAAAGCTGATTTAATTATTTTAAAAAGATTTTTTTTGAATTTCTTGTCTGTTTGTCTGTCGACATATTTTTGTCCGCATTTTTCTCTGAAAGTACTGAACCGATTTACTTGAAAATTTCACCAATTGCTTTGTTTTAACTCAACTTAACTACTAAAGTTTAGTTCATCAAAATCGGTTCATTAAAAAAAAAGTTATCGTCATTTGAAAGAAGTCGTAATTAATTCAACACAGAGATAAAGAACGATCTTGAAAGAAATATCAAGTAAATACAAAGATTTTTTGGTTGGTTCGTTCATATAATATATGTAACTAATTTAAAAACTGTACAGGAGTTAATATGCAATTATTACAGTTATTTTACAAAGAATATTATGAATCCTTCAAATTAATAATTTAACGTTTAAGGCTGTTTCTGAATGAGTAAATTAAATTATTCACTGACATGAGCATATTTAAGAGAGTATATTATATAGGTAAAAAGAACATAAAGTTACAAAAATATATACGTGTAATAAATAATTAGCTTTATGTATATTTTATAAATATCAAATATCAATAATGGTCGTATTTTTTATTTAAAACAATCAAAAATTCTTTGACGATAATGTCGTAAAAAAATCATATTAGAAGTAATTATAGTTGTCAATCAATTCTGCTTATTAAATCAATATTCATGTATTTTAAGCGGGCGAAGCCGTGGGCGAGCCGCTAGTATGCAATATATGGCAAATTTTTCTAAGAAAAGTTAAGAAAACAGATTATTTAATTTCACATAAAAATTTACCAAGCGTACATTGGCATAAAAATGGTATAAAAGAATGAATTGGGTGCCCAGCATCGTCTGTAAACCTTCTGTAAAATATTTGAGATACTGGAATCAAGGTGGTCGTAAAGAGCGATTTGGAGTCCCGATAATAGGGATTGAGCCTACTAAAACCTGATAGGACTGGTGGTATTGTAAATAAATATGCCAAAAGTTTCCAGCCCTGAGTGTAGAAAAATTAAAAGCAGTCATATTCCATGATCTGTAAAGTTGTACTCTTAAAATAGACAATGTATTTGCAAACCCTATGAAACAAATTGAATCTAAAGAATGGCTAAGTTTTGTTCCAATAGTTAAACGTTTTTTGGAAATAATAAAGACTATAAGACTACTCAGAGATAGTTGCAAAAATTTTTTAAATGTTTCCCATTTAGAATCTTATATGAGCATTAAAATGAAATGGATAGATTAGCAAATACTTTTTATAATCTATCCATTTGGACAGACTCCCGAAAAGTCTGGGTAGACTATGACTATGAGTCTACTAAACTTTAATGAAGGATTGTCCTGATTGCTCAGACCATGACAGATTTTTTTTTAAAATATATATTTATATATTCTTTTATTTTTTTTTGATGAAAAACATACACAATTTTTGCTTTCATATAGTTCTTATAAAATATAATATAAAATACGAATAGTTTTTCAATGTGTATTGGTACTTTTATGTAATTTTTTTTTAGTAAAATACCTAAAAGTTTTTGCGTCAAACCATTGACAGTTGCCAATTAGGCAAATCTAATATTTTTTTAGGATTCAGCAAATTAGTCTTTTACGAAATTGACTTCAAGCTACCATATCACAAAATGGCTGTTCCACAATGTTATTGCTCTAAATTTTTCGGTCGGTCACTTACCATTTTGTATAATGTATGTACTATACAGTATAGTATTTTTACAATACCTTTATATCCTTTCAGATTTTTATTTATTGCAAGTAGACAAATAGAACTCAGTGTTAAATCACCACCAGATTTCCGCTCCTCCTCATTTTAGAACATTTCGTTGGAATGGAATCGTGACTGAACGCCGCACTTTGTCGACTACGGGAATTATTTCTATAACAAAGCTTAAATGGGAAGTAAACTTATAACCCACCGTGGTTGTAAGTTTACTTCTCATTGATCTGCTCTGCCTTTCAACTTTTCCTATCTGCTCCATTATAATGTCCTTAACTATTATAACATTTAGCTTAAAATTAAAACATTTCGAGGCCAGTCGTGGCGCAGGCACAAGCGTGCAACTGTAAACGTGTATGTTTTGGTTGTGATTCCCACTCATAGAAATTATATATTTAATATCTTCATTTTTTCTCTCTGATAAAGAGGCAAAGCACGACGTTGAGTTAAGTCACTCAACACGTAATGCCTTCAGAATTCTTTGGAAAGTGGAAAACAGAAGTCTTAATGGAAACAGAGTATCTTATGACTAGATTCCTAGGATCCCTACCCTGCCACATGTGGGATACACCGTGAACTTTAAAAAAAATAACAACATTTACTCACTAAACTCAAATTAGTTCCGCTACAACAGCTCTGTTCACCAAGTTTAACTTCACTTTTTATATACGCAAGTGTTCGCGTGAGCCGCAACTAGTAATTTGAATTTTAGAATGCGATTCCGCCCATTCGGTCACGCCCACAAGTAGGTGCAATCAGATCAGGCTTATGTAATACTGATATGCATTTTCTGACCCCGACCGTAGTTTAACCATGACGCCATACGAAGGCTTTAGAACTGACGTTATGTGTAGATATGGAAATTTATTGTTGTATTTTATTATATGTTTGTGAATGTTCTAGTTACAGTTTTATGCTTTTTAGTCGTGTAAATGGGGAACCTAGAGTGAAGGCAATTTGTTGTTAACATTTCGCCCTATTTTGCGACACGATGTCTTGTATGGTGGAACAGAACGCCGTGCTTTTTCTTACTAGAGCCGGCAAATTTCTGAATGTGTCGTATTCACTACTATCGTCTTTATAGTTCAGTATATTGGTATTAAAGCGAAATATTGTGATATTTAATGAAATTTTCTTTTTAGTTTGAAACGCTTATTTTACAAAATTTTTAATCAGCTTCACGTTGTATCCCGCACACAGCAGGATAGGCAGAGGGAACCTAGTGTTAAGACACTCCGTTCCCCACTTTCTTCCGAATTCAGGACGCATTGCGTGTTGAGTGGTATAGCTCAACGCCGCGCTTTGCCTTTTTTAAATTGAAGTAAATATTTCATCTCCTCGAGTGGGGATCGAACCCACAACCAGCCGGTTTTATAGTCACACGTTGTGCCCCTGCGCCACGACTGGCCTAACTACTAAACTAAATCTTTAAAATTTTTAATAACTCACAAATGCAAATAATAATTATATATGATAGAAAGTATTATATTTATTATTTTTGTGCTTTACTGCTTAGTTTGAGGCCGGTCGTGGCGCAGCGGCACGAGGTGTGACTGCAAAACCGACTGGTTGTGGGTTCGATCCCCACTCGAGGAGATGAAATATTTACTTAAATTTATATTTCCATTTCTTCGCTCTGGTGTCGAGGTTAAGCGCGGCGTTGAGTTCTGCCACTCAACACGCAATGCCTCCAGAATTCGGCAGAAAGTGGGGAACGGAGTGTCTTAACACTAGGTTCCCTCTGCCTACCCTGCTGTGTGCGGGATACAGCGTGAAGCTAATTTAATTTAATTTTTTTTGCTTAGTTTTTGTTTTAAAAACACGCAACGAAATTTGATACGGCTCTAACTTACCGGTGAACGGACTCTATCAGTACAAGGTTCCCTCTGCCTACCCGGCTATAGAATACAGCGTGAAGCCTAAAAAATCTACTATGGTACGTATATATATGCCATAATTATTTATTAAAACTAAAATAAACTTTCATCGACTTTCCCCCATCACATATCAGAATATGATATTAAATTAGCATCTGAGATGACACCCATTGTCTTCTTAGCCAATTGTCAAGATCACGTACAGTGCCGACTTGTAATTTGTAATATGAACTTTGACCCTCATACGGCCAGTTCTCATACGGTCCTATATAAATGTCATGTAGATTTGACTGTAGGTGAATACACATGGCTGTTTTGAGAAATAATGTATATACTGATATATTTTTTTATTTTATACTAGATTGTCTGTTGGAATACTTAGGTAATATTAATAGATAGATACCTAATTAATTCAGAAACAATGATTTTATTTTCTTTAATAATATTTTTTTAGGTTCATTTTATATTTAGTATATAACAGGATAAATAAAACCCAGGGGAACCCAGTTCCAAGATACTCTGTTTCCCACCGCCTATTTAATTTTAGAGATATTGCGTATAGAGTGGCGGAACTCGACAGCGCGCTTTCTCTTTATGCCAGAGTGAGAAAATTAAGAATATTTATTAAAAGATTGGGATTTGAATCCACTACTATCGAGTTTACAATCAAACGTTGTGCCACTGTGTGCCGTGGCGGCCTACAATGATATTTCTCCGTGCCTTAAGAATAATACTATATTATAATTATATACCAACTACCAACATAATCAAAACTTTATACTTTACCTACCATTTCCATTTCCAATTAGTAAATCTTGTTTAGTAATTTAACTATCTTAGATCTCAAGAAAAGCAGTAATATATAACAAGGTATAATCGGTACAGCCTATCTACGTTGCTCAAGGAGGCGGTCTCAATTGAAAAATAGCACATTTCTCTTGTTACCGTGACTAGCCGCCGTGACGGGAGCCGCGATAAGTTCTTTATTAACATATAGGATTTTATATGGCGTAAATACTCGTATTATATGAATATAGAATTAAGAAGGACTTTTTTTTTAATTATACTGAAAATTAAATATTTTTAACTATCCATTCTCTAATTTTTTCATTTGAAAATCATGCTTCGCCTAAGAAACGTAATAATTTATAAAAGAAGTAAATATACAATAAATAATTATAATTAAATAAATCATATTAGATCAATATTAAGGCTAGTCGTGGTGCATAGTTGTGGATTCCATTCCCACTCCAGGATAAATTAAAAAAATATTTAATATTTTTATTTCTATACGCTCTGATAGCGAGGCAAATCGCGGTGTTGAGTTCCGCAATTTTTTCATATTATTTTTAACTTTTCATTGTTTTGAATGGTACGTAATTGTATAATATTATGTTTTAAATGAAATTATTTAGCGAAACGACATTGAATTGTAGAATTTTCAGTTTTATTTAAAATTTGTAAAAATCGCGAAAATCGAAGATCTTATTGTAAAATTTTGTTTTTTGGAACCGTGAAGCTCCTAGAAGCTTAGATGCACAAACAAATATATTTTTTTCTTTATTTTTTTTGAGATTCACTCTGTATCCTGCACACAGCAGGGTAGGCAGAGGGAACCTAGTGTTAAGACCCACTTTCTGCCGAATTCTGGAGGCATTGCGTGTTGAGTGGCAGAACTCAACGCCGCGCTTAACTTCGACACCAGAGCGAAGAAATGGAAATATAAGTTAATATTTTATTTCCTCGAGTGGGGATCGAACCCACAACCAGTCGGTTTTACAGTCACACTTCGTGCCGCTGCGCCACGACTGGTCCCAAATATGTGGTGGAAAAGTTTTCTAAAATGAAAACATAAAATATTTGTTATTTCGCATAAGTTGAGGCCGTCGTGGCGCAGTGGTTCAAGAGTGTGACTATTTAGAAGTAAAAAGTATTTTTCTTTTCTAAGTGTGGAATAACACTTAAAATATTATAAGAAAAGGGTGGATTGTAAACTGTAACGCGAAGGTTGTGAGTTCGATCTCTACTCGAGGGATGGAATTATTATTTTTTAATATTTTCATTTCTTCGCTCTGGCACCAAAACAAAAGCCTGGCGTTGAGTTCCGCCACTCAATACACAATGTCTTGAAAAATAAGGCGGTAAGACAGGAACGGAGTATCTAAACTCGGTTCCTTCTGCCTACCCTGCTGTATGCGGGATACAGCGTGAAGCTGATTTTTTTTATTTGCATAAGTTCACTGCCCGGATTGATGAATGAGGAGCACACGACGCGAAGTAAACAAGAAACTGAACGCAAGAGCCCCGGGCAAAACCGTTTCAGCTATTTTAAATGAGTTGTCAATAATCTGTAAGTAATTTTAAATTACCTGCCCGAACTGGATGGGTGAGTGATGTTGGTAAATCGTATTTTAACTAAGTTTTTTTCTTGTCATTGCTTGTAATTGTATCGATTCTTATTTAAATCTAAAGATTTTAATTTGAACATTTAGTGTTAGGTAACTTCATTTTCCGCCTTTTTTGTACTGAGTTGCGGAACACTCCATATTTAAAAATATTTAAGAAATGTTTGGAATTCTGTATAAGTATCATTAATTAAAATGCTTTAACAAGTGGAAAAGCCAATTATTACTTATTAACTGCAATTACATACAATTAAAATTTAGATGTAAACTATATAAATATAAATTACGGCATGCAACATTCAATGAATGTTCTGCTTGCATTTGGGTATAGTTGCCAAAAGCGTTTTTATAATTATAAAAATAAAAATCCGGACAAACGTGAATCCAATTCACCCACCGAGGGTTCCGTACAATTAGCGCGCCATAATAAATGAATAAAATATGTACACCAAGCCCTTTCATCACTTGAACTAGAGGCTTTAATACCAAATTTGCCCCCCTTATAAAGGTAATATTTAGGATATAACCATAAATGTATAGTTTCAGATTTTTTCCTGAACTAAGTCAAGCGAAAGTATCCTATTAACTTTGATTCTTTATAGAGTATAAATACGCGTTTTTTGCGATACGAACGGCTATATCTTTTTTTATGTAAATGTAGACATACGTTTTTTTTTAGGAAATCATGGGGTCGTAGATCTGAGTATATGGTTTGAATTTCAACTCGATATCTCAAAGCGTTCCTGAGATAAAGGCTCTTGACAGACAAACAGACAGGCAGACAGACAGACAAGCAGACGAACGGACAACAAAATGATCTTATAAGGGCTCCTTTTTTCCTTAAAAGGTACGGAACCCGAAAAAAAAATTGTTTGAAGCTAAAAAAATAAAAATGATCATGCTAGTTGGACATTCAGAATTATATTTGTGTTTTTGAGTGAATAATTCAATCACTTTTCAGTGTTTTCAAAAGCACGAATATTTTCCTGAAGAAATGATACTGTTTATAGAAACTATCTGTTTTAAACAGTTAAACTGAAAGTTTCATGCATTATGCCCGAATGCAGAAAGGATATGAGAAAAAACATAGCGTTAAGACACTCCGTTCTATGTTTTACAGCCCAATTCGCTACCTTACCTGTGTAACGCCGCACTTCGTCTATCAGAGCGGGGACCAAACGCACTACCACCGCATTTACAGTCAAGCAATATCCACTGTGCCACTATGTCTTTATTAAATCTATCAAATACCTCATAATTTCAAGAAAGACTTTTCCTCTAATAAACATTTTACCGCACCATTACAGCTAGGCACCCGCCTACTCCTGACCTAACCAAAACGTTGCCTACCACCAATTAGGCACAATTTTCGGCTAGTACAAAGTTACCTGCTGTCCTAAAGACCATAGTTGGTAATTAAAACAAATAGGGTCAAAAGGGACCGCCTAAGGCGCCACGGGGCGGATTCGAACGGCGCGCCGTCGTCGCGAGCGACTCACCCTCTCATTATAAAGTTAATCTAATTATTGAATTCGTACAATGTTGTGTTTACATTTTTTTCCCTACTTGCCCCACTATACTTAGAAATGGATGCGTAAGCGCTAAATGGCACGTTTAGAGCAATATATCATAAAGAAGTGGTCACTGTTGCGCCGAAGGTTATTTTCTCACGCCGGTATTGGGGACTGTTTGAGTGGAATCTATCTTATTATAGGGTATTGGAGTTTACTGGATTACTTTTTAGATTAAGTTTGGTTGGTGCCATTTTTGTAATTTTTTTACTGGTAATAAGAATTTTTAAACTATATTACCTATATTTTTTTATTAGATTCACTTTGTATACCACAGAATAAATCTAGTGTTTAGTTTTTCGCTCATTTTTTGAGATGTCGCGTGGTGAGTATCCGAGCTCAATGTAAATCATTTCCCCGAGTAGAACCGAACCTACAATCGTCGAATTTACACCACAAGTAACAAATAGGTATATTTTTAAAGCAAAAAAAATACAATAAGTATCATATCATATAATATATATCTTTACATAAATTTATGACTCTACATACCACTGGAGTAAAAAATATAATTCAAAAATAATATAATATTAAAATTGGTCAAAAAATTCTATTTACAACAATTTTTTTAGCTTCAAGCTGTATCCCGCTCATAGAAGAGTAAACAGAGAGAACATAGTGTTGGGACACTCTGTTCTCATTGCATCATTTCAGCACCCCAGTTTCCGCCAAATTTTGGAGGCATTACAAATTGATTGGCGGAACTCAACGCCTTATAACCTTTAAAATCATGTTATTAGAGTGTTCTAAATTTAGTCTATCAAATTATTCCATTATACCCAGGAATGTATTAAATAATCTTCCAACATTAACATTCCTTTAGTAAACTATACTTACTTGAAGAATTTCTTATAACTAAATGCTTCATATCTTAAAGAGTATTATTATCCAAACAAAAAGTCAAACTCAATGTTCTTACTCACTTTCAATGTTCATTTATTGAGACTAGTTGTAACATTCGTCTTTTTCTGAATTGCTTGTATAAAGTTGTAACTAACGTTTCTTAATAAAATCTTGCTAATATCTTTCTACATATAACGGGGTAGGCAGAGGGAACCTAGTTTTAAGATACTTCCTCCCGACTTTCCATATCACGCAATATCGCGGATTTTAACGCCATAACGGCCTCAGTGAAAATATTATTTTTTATTCCCAAGTTAGAAGTTAATTTCATGTTAGATTTAGCCCTCTAACCATAATATCAACTATATTTGAAATACTTATCAGCTATATTTCAAATACTTTTTCATCTTATTCTTATTTGTCCCAGTTTTATAATACTTCCATCTTTTTTTTTTCAATGCAAAGAAATGAAAATATTAAATATTCAATTTCCTCGAGAGAAAATCGAACTCATAACCTGTCACGTTTTATTAAAAACTGTTTATTAATCAACATTCCAAAAAAACATCTTCGCCTCAACCTCAAAAGACCTCAAACCTCCGATAAATTTTATAGAAAGAAATCCCTTTATTACAGTGAACGATCGATTACCGAATAATTCGTAAGCCAGCAATCACTATCGGCTTTGCATTGTAATTGCCTAGCCATTACGGTCCCATTACGTTGTCCTTTTATAGGTGAAAATTCTTGAGACACAAATGTTTCTTTATGACCACCTGTAGGAATGTGGGTGGAAAGCGATGGGCTGAGCTTAATCGATTTTTTTATGATGAATCAGGATTTCAGTCTAGAACCGCGAACTAGTCTAGAACAACTTTTGGTATTTTTATACGCTTGTTACAACTTATTTATGTTGTTAGTATCTCTGTAGGGAGATTTTTACAAATTTCCGCTACCCAAAGATAATTACTAAGAATTATCGTTTGGCAAGAGAGAATACTATTTTTTAAATATTTTTTAAACATTTTTAAAGTGTTATTCCACACTTAGGAAAGAAAAATACTTATTTAGAAAACGTATAAAAATTTGGTATGGTATTAAATTTGGTACAAACTTTTGGTATGTTTCAAATTTTAAATTAAAGAAAGGTAGAAGCTACATACCATCTTGATTCATGTGTATGTGACTGACAAATAAAGATTCCTTTAGGAATATCAATTGCTCAAATTTCCAGAACTAATTATTTTTCAGCTTCACGCTGTATCCTGCAAGTAGCAGGCTAGACAGAGTATGCTTCGCCGCGTTAGGACACCGTAATTACGCCTAATTCTGTAGGCATTGCTTGTTGAGTGGCGGAACTCAACGCTGCGCTTCATTTCGATACCAGAGAACTAGAAATGAAAATATTAAGAATTTCATTTCGGGGACTCGAATCCACAACTCGTTAACAGTCACACGCTTGTGCCACTGCGCGGTGACTGATTTTTATTAATTTGCAATAAATGTATCGTTTTCTGGACAAGCTAATGTAGCTTATATGTAAAACTTTCTTTTGGATTCAGTTAGATTTACTAATTGAGCATCAAAATAGTATGAAACGAATCGAAATAAATTAATCAATCAAAAAAGTACGTTATAATTTCGTAATGTCCATATTTCGTTTTAATTACTAAACAAATGAAGTAATATATTATACTAAAAGATTATTAAAACAATGATCGAATAATTGATCATGATGACTTTATAAACGATTTTTTTGTCAAAACTGACACAGTTCCAAACAACCTTCCAAATCCTAAATAGGAAGAAGCTTTAAAAATTTAATTTACCACAAAAAAATCAACCTCAAATCCCACAGTCATAAAGCCAAAGGTGAGAACCGAGATCTAGCCTGGAGCAAACGGTAGATCCACTTAAGCAGCTATACACGATGGTGCTCACTATACCATACCATACATCATCGGCGCCACAGATAAACAAAATGAGGAACATAAAAGTTGGGATACTGTCGAATTGAGGAGTTCTTATAATGAAGAAACTTTATAAATTGTATGAATAGGTACAAAAGGTTACACGCAATCCGAGCATTCGGAACACGTGGGAAAGGTACAGCCCAGGCGGGTTGCCTTAGGCGAGCTGCCACGGTTGACGATCACCGCGATAAATATATTCGACATTAGTGAGCACAGAGCAACCAAGCCGTGGAATTTATGTGGGACTAGCGTGAACTGGAGGTGTTATATTACAATGAACAGCCTCAATTCGTGTTTTGTTCTCAAAAATTGCTTTTTGACGCAAATGAGTGCGTTAATTTTGTTGTTATTACTTATTACCAACTCACTTTGTAAAGGTTTTACCTATTTCACATCTCTTAGGTATAAAAGGTTATTTAGGTGAGTATAGCATAATTTGATTTAGATTTTCGAAAATAATTTTAAAAAATCGTTTAGTTTTTGATTACTTACTTAATTTTGTAGAAAATATGGTTAAAGTATATTGTATTCCAGATGTCGAATTGCAGCAAACAATATTTTTTAATAAATCATAAGCAAATCCATACATACACAAATATAAATAAACTAGCAACATATAAATAATGACCCTACTTGACCATAAAAGTAATCGGTGATATAAATTTATTTCAAATTGCCTAATTTATTTCAATCAGTAAGTCATTTCTTTCGATATTACACTGTGGACTTTCCAAAAGGTTCCAACGGATGAAGACAGCTAGAGGGCGAATTCCCTAAAAACTCGGTCCGCGGGGTCAAATGTCGAACAATTTATTGCCCCCACAGTGGGGCTCAACCGTTTGGCTTTCGGCGTTCTTTGGGAAGATCCGCAAACCTCTAATTAGGTGGATTATGAAAATATTCACACAGGTGCTTGGCACATCCCTAATAACCATCTTGGCTTGGGGCGAGTCGTGAGCCAGCGCTTAATGTTTTTGGGTGTAGCTGTTGCAGGTGATTTTTGTGGGTTTTTTTTGAGGTCACTAAGTCAATCTAGGATCGATTATATTAACATTGATGAGGGATTTTTTTTTGTAGTTATATACAAAAAAAGTCTAAGAAAACAGTGAATTTGATTGATTGTATTTTATTTTGTTCCCTTAAAGGTAGTTATAACAATATTTAAAGAATTCATAGAAACGTTTTAAAGTAAAAAGAGATCGAAAAATATAAAATTTGGACAAAAAAATATTACCATTTTACATGAAAAACTATTAATAATTCAATTATAGCGTCAGATAAAAAAAAATTAAAAAAATAAACAAAACAAAATAAAGAAATGTAAACGGTACAAGAAAGGGGGCTCAGTGATTTCTGTAACACCTTTACGTCTACTATCTGTATTTCAGCCTCATTCTTATTTAAAATAAATAAAATATACTCTTAAAAATATAAATAGGAAATATATAGTAAAGTACGAAAATATAATAAACCAATATATTTTTTAAGTTTCACGTTTTTTCCTGCATATTATATGGAAAGCAAAAGTGAAGGCCAATATTTAATGTAATTGATAGAAAAGACAGAGTTTATTGTCACATTCAGTACAAAATATGTATTATTTATTTCTTGAATATAGAGGTCATCGTGGCATAGTGGTACAGCTTCTTATAGTAAACGTAGTGTTTGTAATTTCGATTCTCGCTCGAGGTAGATTAGCGCGGCGTTGACTTTCGTCACTCAATACTCAATGTTCCATAATTTAGGAAAAATAGAGCATTAGGACTCCTCTATCTATCCTGTATCCCGCACACAGCAGGGTAGGCAGTGGGAACCTAGTGTTAAGACACTCCGTTCCCCATTTTCTGCCGAATTCTGCCGAAGAAACGTCCTGTTAAATGTGGGAAAATACTGTTAAATGTGGGAAAATGCGTTAAGAAAGAAATCTATATTAATATACCTAACGTTACAAGCTAAAATATATACAAGGATAACAGCTATTTGTTTACAAAAAAAATAGGGCACGTGTCCATAGCCCATAAAATTTTATCTTTCTTACTAAAAAGCAGGAGTTAAGGGCACCTCTGACTGAAATCTTGGTCGTTTATCTATTATTGTAATTTCATGTGGAAAATGTGTCTCACAAACGCTGTGTTATCGTAGGTTATTAGGAAATCGTGACACACATAATGTTTATACTAATGAAAAACATTCCGGTTTTTTTTTAATTTTAAATAATGAAAAATGTGTCTAAATAGGTTAAGCAAATAAATCAAAATCAGCTTAAAACTGTATCCCGTACACAGCAGGGTAGGCAGAGGAAACCTAGAGTTAAGACACTCCGTTTCCCACTTTCTGGCGATTTCTGGAAGCATTGCATGTTGAGTGGCAAAACTCAACGTTGCGCTTTGCGTCGACACCAGAGCGAAGAAATGGAAATATACATTTTAAGTAAATATTTCATCTCTTCGAGTGGGATCGAACCCACAACCAGTAGGTTTTACAGTGACACTTTGTGCCCTTGCGCCACGACTGGCTTCTGGTCTGGTCTATGTTAAGCAATATGATATAAAAAAAATCCCTTTTAAGTTATAATGCGTGCATACTTACTTTTATTTTCGGTTCGATTTCCACTTAGAGGAAGGAGCTATTACATTACATTGCTTTTGTATCAACACTCGTACGAACGAATGAATGGTAAAGAACGGTATGTTTTAGCACTAGGTTCCCTCTGCCTACCCAGCTAAATTCGGAATATAACATGAAACTACTTGTTTATCTATTTATAGACAAATAGACTAAAATGGACTGGAACTCAACGCCGCGCTTTGCCTTGACACGAGAGCAAAAAAATGGAAATATAAATTTAAATAAATATTTCATTTCCTCGAGTGGGGATCGAACCTACAACCAGACGCGTTTACAGTCACACTTTGTGCTCCTGCGCCACGACTGGCTTCGAAATGAGATCAATATTTGATAACTCTTATGGGTTCAAATTTCTATCGGACCTTTGATGGAACAAAGCGCGGCGCCTTGCTAAGTTCTGTCTTACTAAAAAAAACAAGAACAAAATATAATGATACAAGTTAAACACAAATATTAATAATGACAGCAATAACGAATGATTCAGAGACTAGAATTTCGCCGATTTTTTGCTATATAAAAATACAATGAAATCACAATTTTGCAACCGTAACCATTAATGTTCATTCATAAAATAGTGCAAAAACTCAAAAGGTTGCCCTGGTTAATGATAGGTTGTTTGAAACGAAACCGACGGAAGGTTGCCATAATTTTTGACATTCGACCGTAAACACCTTGTATTTCAACAAAAATTATTAAGTCAGATATATTAAAATGTTGTTGTATTGATAATATAAGTTGAATATTAAAAGTAATAAGAATTGATATTAATTAAAAATATATATTTAAAATATAATAAATGTCAAATGGTCAAATACTCGTTGTAACGAGGTTCATCGGGAAATGGGGATCGAACTCACAACCGCCGTGTTACATTCACACCATTGTGCCCCTGCGCCACGACGACCTTATACTAAAATTGATTTCGTAATATCAGTCTAGTCCTATTTAAGAAAAAAGATAAAAAGCGTTTTAAACAAAACAGTAAAAAAAATACTATATTTTTTTTAAACTATATTCTAGATTTTCTTAAATTTTATTCTATATATTTTTTTACTTAATTTAACATTTTTCTTTAGTCATCTACTGGTTGGTGGTACTGCCAAACATTTAATTTATAATCTCGTGCACTTTTACTCATTTTCCTTCCTGTCGTATCCCACGAAATCATTTTAGAATTATTATAGCGTAATGACAGGGTATTTGATTAGTTTGCGGTTGACCGTTAAGGGTGGGGGGTTCGAATCGGTGGCGCCAGTAAATCACCTATTAGTTGATATCGGAATTACTTTTGGGTAATTTTGTTAGAATTGCCTAGTAGTTTAATATTATTTTGCAAGAATTTAATAATAGACGTATTTTGATAATAGACAATATGTTGCCAAATAGTAATAGTAACTTTAGTTAATTTGATTTCATATATGATCTATATATAATTTATAACATTTAATACTGATTCTACAATGATATAAAAAAAATTAAGAAAAAAAGATTTAACCATAGATTATGGTTTTATGATTAATTTTTAAATAAATATTTGAATGTTGATGGGAATGTAAAAAATCTTCATCTACCACAATAGTTTTTTTTTCTTTTACGGAAGTGGACAAAGATATCTAGTGTCAAAACACTACGCTCTCCACTTTCTCTTTGAATTTGAGGCTATGCATGTTAAGTGACGAATCTCAATGTTTTACCACACTGGAAAATATAATTATTTCCCGAATGTTATGTCACTGTCGCACAATGACAATAATTGTTAATAATAATAATTAATAAGTAGATATAACACTTTAATTTATTGTAATATTCTATATATTACAATAAATAATAATAATGGTCTAAGTAGAATATTATGAAAAATCACTATTAATCGCTCTAAATCTATTAAAATGCACTCATACCCCACATGTTCTTACACATAGCAAATTCGCATAGCACTTAAGCAATATTTCAACATAAAACTGTCAAAATGATACATTTTTATTATTAAAACGTCAAACAAAACAAAAATTTAAGCGGAAGGAACGCTACCAAAAAATATATGAAAATCATCTTGAAGTCACAATAAAATTACATATATTTTGGTGTATTTTACAAAAATTTCGGGACTATTATAACCGCATTTGAGCTAAATTTAATAGCCGGCACCGACCACAGGGTCCACGGTTTGATTCCTCATAATTACACGCCTATTTTGAGAAACATTTCGCTTTACCTGATTTTTGTTGCAGCTGATTGAGAGATTTCTCGAACCCTTCTATAGTTATGCAGTTAATTGTTAGTTCTAAAAATTTTGAGCAATTACAAATTAAAAATACATCTATGTAATTATACGCACGCAACGTGTTTTTCTTAGTAAAAAATTTTAAAACCGCACTCCTTCATAGAATCTCCCGTTTTTTTTAAGAGGCTGTCATTCTTGACGTATCTTCGTGTGCTTTAATAGGTATATTGCTATTGTTTTATTTATCATATTTCTTTAATTTCTTTATATTTACTTATTGTATATAGAAAAAAAACTCTATTTTCTCCTTTTTTTGGCGAAACATCTGCATGTTTATATATTAATATTATTAGAAATATTCGACTGCATTGCATTTTGACACCAGGCTACAGAAAAAGATCTAACCATCGAAATTACCTTATTTTCCTATTCTGTAGTAATATATCTTTCTTACTGTAAATTTGAGGCCAGTCGTGCGTGACGCAGTGGCACGAAGTGTGACTGTAAAACCTGTAAAATAAAGTGGTTGTGGGTTCGATCCCCACTCGAGGAGATGAAATATTTACTTAAATTAATATTTCCATTTCTTCGCTCTGGTGTTGACGCTAAGCGCGACGTTGAGTTCTGCCACTTAACACGCAATGCCTCCAGAATTCGGCAGAATGTGGGGAACGGAGTGTCTTAACACTAGGCTCCCTCTGCCTACCCTGCTGTGTGCGGGATACAGCGTGAAGCTGATTTGATTTTGATTTTTTTTTGCTGTAATTTTTTCAATGACTTTTACATACCAAATGATATTAGCAAAGGGATAAGTGCTCAACTGATACCTACGTTCGGAACGCCATAATCAAATAACAATACAGAACAGAACATATTGTCTTAAACGATTATCGAACCCACGACCATCGCACTTCACCATTTCTCTATATAACTTTAACAAAAGATTAAACTATTATTATTCATAAATATATACACATATCCATTTTGTACTACCTGTTTAAAAAATTATAATCCGAAGTTCTTAATTTGGCCTTGTTGTGATTTTCAAAGATTAACGGTAAGTATTCACGTTAAGAGGATACATTTTTAAGTAAATATGAATCCTTTATTTCTATTGTATTTGTTTATAAAAAAATATTTTTTAAGTTACCTTAGGTATTGTATTTTAACACCTTAAGTTTGCTTTGATTAGATTATGTATTTTGTTTTGTAAGTCAAAGTATCGGTATAGGATTTTTAATATAAGTAACTTAAAATATATTAATATTAAAGTAAATCTTTCCCAAAAAAAAAAAATCTAAGAAAAATACATATTTCCCTTTCTAATATAAACCAACCTTGCCCTTTTCAATTTGACGTGACGTCTCGAACATAGTTTTGTCACAGCTTTTATAACTCGCCTAATAGCGATTTTAATACTTTTGTCATTTCTTCTGAGCAAGGATCTTTGAAATATTTTTGACATATGGTTACATTATATCGATTTTTTAAATATAAAAAAAAATCAGCTTTACGCTGTATCCCGCCCACGACAGGATAAGCAGAGGAAACCTAGTGTTAAGACACTCCGTTCCCCATTTTCTGCCGAATTCTGGAGATATTGCGTGTTGAGTGACAGAACTCAACGCCACGCTTTGCCTCGACACCAGAGCGAAAAAAATGGAAATATAAATTTAAGTAAATAGTTCATCTCCTCGAGTGAGGATCGAACCCACAATCAGTCGGTTTTACAGTCACACTTTGTGCCCCTGCGCCACGACTGACCTAATTTTTAAATATACGTTTCTAAATATTCTCTTTCCTTACAACATAAACAACATTTAAACTTTTAAAAAGGTTAAAAAATTACCTTCTCATATATATTGAACCCCACAAAATTAAATTTTACGTTTCATCGGTAGGTGTGTCCGTCCATCTAATTGGCTGAAATCAAACCCATTATATCCGATACGATGATTGACAGATGCCAATCAATATCGCGTGCACCTGGTGGCGCGTGCTATGAATACAATAATATTTTTAGGGCTAATATACTAATGTATTAATAATTTTGTGTTAATATAAGGAGAAATCAATTTTCTGAAATGCTTATTTATAATATTTTCAAGTTATTTTTTTTTTAGTTTAAACAGCAGAAAGAATCTAGTGTGAAGAGGTTTCGTTCTCCGTTTTCTTTTTTTGATGGTGAGTAGCAGACTCAATACTGCGAGCGGTGGACCAAATGAAAATGTAATATATTTCATTCCCCAGATTGAGAATCGAACTCACAACCGTCGCGTTTACAGTCGGCAGGTTCTGGCTTCTAATTGATTTAATACCTAATTGATTTTTTCTGTGTCTTATTTGGCTTTTAAAATTGTAGTTGTTTATCTCATTTAGTGCTTTTCCATTTTCCATACAGATGGTTACATCTAAAATGCCGTATGTTAAACGAACCATAGATGGATCCCAACAGAAATTATTATAACCGATTAAAAAACCCCAAATCACTTAACAATTATAACGCCAAACGCAGAAACAACAGTTCCGCACGATAAAAAATAATCGGATCAAAAACTAAAACTTCGCTTAGAGCGAAACATAAATCTCCATCAAAACGTCTTTCAATCATACGATATTATATTATAATCAAACATCGTACATACCTTCCTAAAAGTAATAAATCTAAAAATAATTCGTTAGTTCTAGTGCTACTTCAGTTGGCCGTTACGTCGCTACAGGCGATGTGATCTTCATTAAATAATTTTATTATATTTAGAAATCTCTATATTAGCACGCGAGATGTACATTATGATCTTGAATAAATAAAAAATCAAAATCAGGTTCACGCTGTATCCCGCACACAGCAGGGTAGGCAGAGGGAACCTAGTTTTAAGACACTCCGTTCCCCACTTTCTGCCGAATTCTGAAGGCGTTGCGTGTTGAATGGCAGAATTCAACGCCGCGCTTAACCTCTGCACCAGACCGAAGAAATGGAAATATAAATTTAAGTAAATATTTCATCTCCTCAAATGAGGATCGAACCCACATCGAGTCGATTTTACAGTTACACTTCGTGCTGCTGTGCCACGACTGGCCTCATGATCTTGAATTTTGTAAAAAATCTAATCTAAAAAATATAAAAAACATATGCTTGTATTACTGGTATGGGTTATAAAAATAAATATTTGAAGTAAACTTTCTACTGCATAATTCGTAAATTATTTTAATTTGCGAGATAGCGAAAAATAAATCAAGTCAATGTAGAAATATGCTAATTATTACTATTCATATATTCAAAACTTACTTCTATTTTTTGTAATATTTATATATATTTATTATTAATGTTATCTATTAAATTGAGTGAGTAATTTAAGTTATTTTTGGAAGAGCCATAAAAAAAATATTTTCTAAAATACTTCAAAATCCTTTTTGTAACATCGAGCAAAGCGAAAATATTGAGTACAACGCGAAGAAGTACTTACTGAAATAGTTAAACTATATTTATTACTATCCTGACTAAAAAAAGAAAAGAAAACTCATAAAATCCAATAAAATTTAATTTACAACCGTCAATTACAAACAGTTTAAAACTACCTCCATTCAAAAATATCTCATAGAAAAGTCGAAGCTACCTATTAATTAAACAAAATCGATACATATAATTGAATAGAACCGCCTAATTACATTCGATAAATCAATAAGGTGCGCTCATAAATCAACACGAACGTCAGTCAGTCTGCGCGGGCGCATGACAGGCGAAATCACTTGAAATATGGCGGCTAAGCCCTACAAATTCGACTTTAATCCTCACTGAATTGCTTTTAATTGGGACAAAAGAGTGAAGAGAACATTCGAGCGATTATTCGAAATCGATTTCGGGATACATTCGAAATAGTCATGGGAAAGGCGGGCGAGCGATTTCGTCAGCTATTAGCCCTCAATCAGAACGGATTTGTGCAATTTTCATTGACTGGCAAATTGCGGGCACTGGCAAGAAGTTGCGAGAGGCTCGTAACATCTGTCAAAGCGGACTAATCTTAGGCAATTCTATGCTTCTAATTCCTGTAAATGATCGATTAAACAAAATATTTTTTTTTAATAAGCTTCACGCTGTATCCCGCGTGTGGCAGTGTAGGTAGAGGGAACCTTGTATTAAGACACTGTGTTCCCCACTTTCCGCCGAATTTTACAGACATAGCGTGTTGAGTGGCGGAACTCAATGCTGCGCTTTTTGCCCTGTACCAGTACGAAGAAATGAAGATATTTATGAATAATAATTCATTTCCCTTAGTGGAAATTGAACCCACAATAGTCCCCTTACAGTTACACGGTTGTGCCACTGCGCCACGACGGAATCGTAAATATTTTTGGTCTTAAAAAATTATACCAGCTTTTATCGTAATCTGATTTGAAGTTTTAAGCTTGCAGCTGCATGAATCATTACGTGTGACAACGTAATAAAAACATTGTCACTGCTTTGGTTTAATGTAATCCTGTTCTTATATTTAAATACCAGGTTATTATTGTTTTAATTTTGTTAGTTTCACGCCGTATTCTGCACTTAGTGAAACTCACGTGTAGTGTCGGGATTCAACGCCGCCATTTGCCTCCTTACCAGAGCGAGGAAGTTTCACTCCTATTAAATATTTTATTTCCTCGAATGAGAATCGAACCCATTATCTCTCGCGTTTACAGTGGCTAGTGTCCAAAATACACTTTATATGGACTTTCCTTCTAAAATTTAGTTAAAATTATGTTTACGTAAGACCTGTAGCGACATCGTGTTGAAGATAGTGACATTTGACAGTTCAAGCACCATCTACTAGATGGCGTAACGTTTCAAATCTACATAATTCTAATATACTTGTGTTGTATTATCATTAAAATCATTTATGAAATAATTATTAATAATTACTAGCTGTCGACACACTTAAAAAGTACGTAAATGTATCTTACCATATAAAACGACAGGAAGATTTGTCTAATTTAGTGTTTTAATTATTTTTATAGTAATTATTAAAATTAATATTGTTTTTGTTTCTAAATGTGTTTAGATTCGTTTATAATATATTTTTTTTATGTAATAATCGTATATTTATTCATATACAGTGTATGTGAATGTTTTATGATTGAAACTACAAAAATATTCTTATGAAAACCAAGTTTCTATTTTTTTTTCAGCTTCACGATGTAGCCTGCACATAACATAGCAAATAGAGGAAACCTGGAAACACAGTGTTAAGACTCTCCATTCCATACTTTCCGCCAAATTTTCGGCACTGAGATTTGAGTGGCGGAACTCAACGCCGGGGTTTGCCTCGCTACTTCCCCTCGTTACCTATATAATATTTCATTTCTTCGAGTGGGAATCGAACCAACAGCTTGTTGCGTTTACAATCTGACGTTTGTGTTCCTGCAGCTCAACTCTTATTTCTTTAGTAAATATCAACAAAACATAATATTAAAAAACAAAAAAAACTCCAAAACTTAACATGACTATTTCCGAATTAAAAAATAACCTTAATAATGTGTAATTTGTGCCATCATTCACTCACTTTCGTTTGTCCGTCCGTCTAACATATGATTATAATTAATTTTCTAGGTTGCGTTCCCTTCGTAATAGTTGTAATATCGCACGAAGCTATTACACGCATGAGCCTTTCTAATTGGCATTGTCCGTGAACTATGTTTTTCACTAATATACGGCATATAGTAAATCTAGATATTTTATTCTATCTAAATATTTATTATGTTTTATAGAAAAGTGGAGAACAGAGTGACCCAGCACTAATTTCCCTCTGCCTACGCCGCTGTGTGCGGAATACAGTGTGAAGCTGATTTAGTAGATATAGGAAAAAGCTGTTATTTTTTTAGTTTGTTGTATTATATATTTTTTTATGAGTTTTGTCTTGTTTAATTAAATGTTAAAGATTGAAAAATATGTTCAGGATTTCTATCCTTCAATATTGCTCACATTTGAATTTATGGTAACTTCAGCATATTTATGTATTACGACAAAAAGGAAATAAAACAACATAAATATATTTAATTAATTTTGGATCTTTATATTCTTTTCACCAATAGCCTCATAATCTTAAAACTAATTTCAACTTAAATACTATATACAGGAACAGTAAGAATTTACATATAAATATTTACAAGAAATCTTTTATCTAGGTACAACTTATGTTATTCATTAAAATATTAAAAGGTACTAATTTGAACGTGATTTGAGATATCATAGCCACAAGTTTTGGAATAAACTAATACATTATAAAAGGTAATACTTTTTGGTAACTTTAGTCATACTAATCTACACTGAGAAACTATCACAATAAATAAATATCTAAGAAACGTAACAATAATAAAACAATATCAGTCTTTGAACGAAGATCAATTCACTACAATTAGAACTATCGAATTTATAAATACAGAAAATACAATAAGATAGAGAAATTTAAAGAAATTTTAAATTGGAAAATGAGATATTTCTTTGGTTTTATAATTTAAATCTATTTAAAATTATGTGCAATCAAAAAGAACTTGACGCGACGGACTCAGAAAAATTTACATAAAAACAATTATTCAATAGTTGATTGCCTAACGGAGCGAGTTGTCTCATTTGTAACAAACCTATTCTATACTATATTTAACGTTTCATTATATCTTCTATTGAAAACCCTAATGTTCTCTTTGGGGGTTCCACTGGGGATTCAGGTAGGTGCTGGTACTGCTGTGGCGAGGGTGACGGCTTGTGTGAAAGATCCAATAAAGGGCTTTCTGAGGCTTGGCTGGTCGAGGAAACTTCTTGGCAGCCCTCTAAATGTTCAATATGGTGTTTATTTGCTTCGCTATGAGTAAGTAGATGAGTTTTCAAGTTAGACCGTTGGTTAAAACTCTTGTTGCAAACGGGACACTTGTGGGGAGACTCTTCCATGTGTAAGATCTTGTGCACCGCCAAAGTTCTAGACTGGCAGAAACCTTTTCCACATTCAGTACACTTAAACGGCTTCTCCTTTGAGTGAATATATCTGTAAAAAAGAAAATTAGGGTAAGTTGATAGTCGCTTTCACTTTAAGAGGTGAGAAAATCGTGAGAAACTGCGTAAATATTTAAATGAGAAATTATATTACGACGCTGCGAGTATAAATCATTCTTAACGAGACTGGTAGTCATGTTTAATGAATAGGGATATTTTAAATCAATTGTTTTGTTAAGAGACCAGTCAGTCAGTCTAAACTCAACACATAATGTCTCCAGAAATTGGCGGAAAATCGGTGACGAAGTGTCTTAACACTATGTTCCCTCTACCTACTCTGCTGTATGCAGGAAAAAAACATTTCGTAAAAGCATAAAAATTGAACATGTAATTTATTTCATGGCGAAGCAAGATAGATATGGTGTCCGTAAAGTACTCAAACCGGTTGTGGTAAAAGCGCGTGCGGCCGCCTCGCGACCTCACAAAAAGGTTTACACTTTTAATTTTTTTTTATTTTTTTCCGTTATCGCCAACAAAGCCTCGTTGAAACAAGCCTTAAATCACGTTGTTGGTATTAGAAAGGAAACATTAAATTAAATCTGAGGTTTTCGTGATTGTAATTGATTAGTAACTTTAGTAAGAGATTTATGCTTATTGAGTTTATATCAACTACATACATGTATGATATGAATACAAAAATATATAAAATAAATAAAAAAAACTAGACCTACCTATGATCTCTGAGGTGATCCTGTCTTCGGAATGCTTTTCCACAAATATCGCAAGAGTATGGCCTTTCATCCGTGTGTGTCCTTTCATGAATTAGTAAATTGTAGGATTTGGTGAACTGCCGATTGCAATATTTGCATATGAATTGCTTCTTCGGTCGAGTTCCTGGGACTCCTGGGGCTCGCATAGGAGGAGGATTCCTTCCTGGCATTCTTTGGGCCATTGAAGGATATCTCAAGGTGTGATGGTATAAAGCGGCATTTCTTATCCATTGGTTTACCAGCATCGCGTGGTATGGTGCCGACGGGGGAAGGGTAGCAACTTGTGGCTGGACATACGGCATATTAGTATATGTATAGTTAGGTACTTGCTTCTCGTAAGGATAGGGGTTCTGCATTGGTCTGTTCTGAACAGGATATTGGGACCAAGCTGCCTGGTGTCTCGACACTACGACAGCGGGAGGAGTGTCGTCTGTCGGAGTATGCGGAGGTGTAGGTAGAGGTGGCGACGGCCTCTCCAATTTCACTATAGCTTCGATTGGGAAGTCTGGTGGGTAACCTGTGAATACAATGTAGGCACAATTTAGAATATGAATTCTATAACACAAAGAAAAGGAAATTGTCTTATTTTATTTATATAATCTAAATCGGATAATTAAACGTTTAAAAATACAGTTATATCCACAAAGCGTGAAGGCATAAATTAAAATATAATAGCACTAAATTATGAACTTTAAATAATCTAACATGAAATAAAAATTTACCAATTACTACAAACGGTGTAACTATTTTAAAATATAACAACAAAAAAAAAAATTAAATTTACAAAAAAAAAAANAACAAAATTAAATTTACAAAAAAAAAATGAATTAAAATAAAAATACAAAAATATAGAGATAATATTAATAAATAAAACTACACTTACTATGACTTTCTTCAATATGATCCTCTTCCTCCTCCTCAATATTAATATCATCAGAACTGTCAACACTGTACGGTTTGTCTTCCATTTCCAAAACAGTACAATCCATAGAAACAAAAACACAGTCACTAGTCACTGGTCACTAACTAAACCGGTTGCTGACAACCGGCTAGCGAGAGCGCGCAGAGGTATATGAGTTAGTGTGCGTTGTAACTTCGTTATCGAGGGTGACTTGTGGAGGGGATCAAAGGAGCCGCGTCTACCAACGCTTGTGTCGGCTGACGAAGCAGCCACGCGCCTCCCAAAAGGCGGGGCTTATACAGCTCGGCCTTAACCATCGATCGGATATCAACCCGAAATGCCCCAACCACCGTACTATCACCTACTGGCAAAGTTCCATCTGTAAACAATTATGCATGATGTTACAACTTTGTCGAAATCAATTATTTTGTAACATATGACGTTTCAAATGTAGAGTCGTTTATGCAAATTTTTGGTGACACCGTGCCCGTAGCTGAAGCTATTAGGTGAGCGAATTGCTTTTATAATTGCGTTTAGGCACGTCTTTATACAAATTGGGACCTTTGTATAGACTCTTTTGTCCCATATACCTATCTATTATATAAATATAGAAGGTTATGAATCTACTGCGGCATAATTTTAGTGTAAATTTGTAGATTTTCTAATAATAATGATATTTCACTTTCAAGTAAAACGTATACAACGGTGTTGAGTATGTAAAGGTATTAATGTAATTATAAGCCTCATTTAATGAAAAAAAATTGTTATGTACCTATATATGTACCTATAATGTAATTGTAATGTATCTGTATATGAAAATATTGTGTTAAGATTAGACTATGAGATGTCCATTTAAAATTTCTACTTTTGTATTTCTTATATTATTTTTGTGATGTTTTTAAAATTAAGTTGTTACTTTATTCATATAATTAAAAATAATGATAATTTTCAAAGATATAATATGAGTTTTTATGATTTCATCTAAATGGCCTAAGTATTCATAACAGACAAGTTTAAACTAAATAGTCTTGTCTTTGGTGCCAGTTTACTTGAAAATTAGTACTTTGCAAAATGTGATTATTTAGTACTGTGATTATTTAAAAATAGTATTAAGATATATTTTAAGCAAATAAGTCGAAAAATCCTATTACTGTTTAGTTTCTTTATGTTAAATAATATATACTCGTATGTTTTTAAAGAAAAATATATTTGATAAGTACAGATTTAAAGAAATAAGTGAAGTGTAGAGCAAGCTTTACAATATATTTATTTTATTACTTAGTATTATTATATCTTTCTAGGTACTAAAATAATTCTTATATATGACTATGCAATAATAATATTTTAATTAATAAAAATATGATTATTATTTAAGCGTTATTTATATGAAATTTTTCATGTATTTTAGTGAGTTAGGTAGAGAGGCTATGGGATTAACCTAACTTAAGAGTCTACTTTTTACCCTTTTCAGAATATTGCGTGTTCGAAGAAAACCCACACTTTAGATAAACATTCGTACAATAAAAATTTGAACCTGCAATTAGTTAGAGAAATTCTAATAGAGTCATATCGGCATCTATACCTACCAACTTGTAGTAAAAGGTATATTTTATAAATATAATACTACAAAAATATATACAATACCATACATACATTAAAAAATAAGTTATTCTATAATTTTTAATAAGCTTTTAAGCTTAGTTGGTGAGTAAAACAGAATAATTTATTGAAAAAGTCTTAAAGATACCTTATTTCTAAAAAGTAGTTTCTTGAAATTACTATTAAGCTACTTATGTAAGTACTTTTATTTGTTAATCCTTAGTATATAATATATTCAATTACATCACTTAAAATTTTATATGCACTCACTCATTCAACACAATGAAGTCAAAACACAATGCACTTAGTGGTTCAATTATTTATATATACCTATGTAAAACATTTTTATTGTCAGCTTCACCTTATATTTTGTAGATACTATGGTAGGCAGAGGGAACCTAATGTTAAGAACCTAATGTGGCGGTACTCAAACCCCCGCTTGGTATCTCGGTACCAGAGCGAGAAAATGAACTATATGCAGACTATTTTTACCTTTCCATATACAACATTTTTTTGAATGCGTAAATCATAAAATAATTAATTAATAAGAAATTTAGCTTCACGCTGTATCCCGCACACAGCAGGGTAGGCAGAGGGAACCTAGTGTTAAGACACTCCGTTCCCCACTTTCTGCCGAATTCTGGAGGCATTGCGTGTTGAGTGGCAGAACTCAACGCCGCGCTTAACCTCGACACCAGAGCGAAGAAATGGAAATATAAATTTAAGTAAATATTTCATCTCCTCGAGTGGGGATCGAACCCACAACCAGTCGGTTTTACAGTCACACCTCGTGCCGCTGCGCCACGACCGGCCTCTAATTTTAATAAGAAAATGATTGTATTATCACAGTGTATATCGCGATCGCTTATTTAATATTATACCTAGAATTGACTCTACATGCTGTACCATATACCTACCTACTTCAGGCAAATGAAATAAAAATAAGTATGTTATAGGTTTGTTCAAATAAATTTTTATATAAATAAACGCGTTATCAGACAACCGTACGAAACGAATTAAGCATATCAAGAGTGCCAATCTACCTCATTAGAAACACAAAATCTTACGAAATTCGATTCGCATCCTCTATATTGCTCAATTAAGGCATAACCTTTCAAAGTATTCAATGCCGTACGGCCATTTCTTAACTATTAACGAGCTTACTCCTAGACTCAACAAGGTGTCTGGTTGTAAAGCAGCCGGCTACCAAAACTCAAAGTAAAATGATACAACTCAAAAAAATAAATTTGAAAAATTATATTCTTTATATGACTCTACAAAGTATAAAATTCCATATAGAAGATTTAGTTATGACGTTTTAGAGTGTAGTGTTTTATGTTTGCGTCGGTCTCTTTGATCGTGGCACAAAGAGGGCCGCGTGTCGAGCTCACCTGACTGTTTGCGCGCGCGCACCCAACTCCATATATGTGACATACGGCTATGTCCACTTTGTGGAAACTAGAGGTATTAATGAATCGTATGGCGCTTTTTGTATAGAATTTGTGCAATACGTTGTGGTGATATGGTTGATTTGTTGTGGAAGTTTGTTTTTGGTTTGTCGTTTTGATAGGTTTTTATGTTTTTTTTTCTTACTCTACATATAGAGTCATCTATTTTGGTACAGTTTTTTTTAGTAAGAAATTAAATAATCATAACATTTTGATATTTTTTAGATAATTTAAATATTGGTATTACCAAAGAAGTGTTATTGCTCAAAATCTACATTCTCTGACCTAACGTTTACTCTGTGTTACTAAGCAACTAAATAAACTAAATAAAGCTTTATGACGTATTAAATATTATATAGATATTAATCAATATAATATTTGATAGCATTTATGTAAGGGTTAGCTTTACATTTTAAGCTTAAATGTATTTAAATTTATATTTAATAACACTTTAAAATGAAATATATGTGAGACAAAAGAAAATACCTCCAAATCGGTCTCAGTAGGTGTTTCTAAAAGTAGGCTTAAACTTTGTTTTATAGTAAACCAGGTAAATAGGTAAATTCTATAATAATATATAAACAAGGCTAGCTGCATGTTATGCGTCATACTTTTTGTTTCTAGTTTCGCAGTTACAAGAAATTATAATAGTAGGTATTTTTCTTACTTTAATATATTTTATAAAATAAAATTATTTATTCAATTGAATTTTAAATATTCATACTTAAAAAGTTGATTTGGTTTTTAACATAATTTAACACATCAAAGAGAGATTGACTTCAATACCCCATCCCGGTATTACTCCATCTACATCCCTCGGAGTTTTTAAATATCATTTTAAATATATTTGGAGCTCGATTCCAAAGATATTTGTTTCAATCTCTGTATAAGATTATTAAAAACATAATTTGTGTCTAACATGACCGGTGGGCGTATGACTGTGTGTAATCGCGGTGATTGTGGATTTGATTCCCACTCGTGGAAATGAAATATTTAATATTTTCATTTCCTCGCCTAGCCTAGCCTCGGCTAGAGGCCGGTCGTGGCGCAGCGGCACGAGGTGTGACTGCAAAACCGACTGGTTGTGGGTTCGATCCCCACTCGATGAGATGAAATATTTACTTAAATTTATATTTCCATTTCTTTGCTCTGGTGTTGAGGTTAAGCGCGGCGTTGAGTTCTGCCACTCAACACACAATGCCTCCAGAATTCGGCAGAAAGTGGGGAACGGAGTGTCTTAACACTGGGTTCCCTCTGCCTACCCCGCTGTGTGCGGGATATAGCGTGAAGCTAAAAAAAAAAAAAAAATTTCTCGCTCTGGTGGTGTGGGGGAAGTACAAGAGGGGAACAGAAGTGTCTTTATAGGAACAGAATATTTTAACACTAGGTTCCCAGGTTCTTTCTGTTTTCGCTGATATATGCGGGGTTAAGTTTAAAAAAACCGTTTACGGTCATATTCCATATAACAAAGTTGCACTCATATTGCCCTTTACCTTTGCATCTATTTATTATACAATAATTAATTAATCATAATCAATTAAACAGATTATGTACTTATAAATTAGGTATTCTAAATTGCATGAGATCCTAATTGATATTATACAGTTTCTATGACATTACATAATTAAGACCTTTAACAAATTATATTATAATTGATTAAAGATGTAGGTAATTAATTCTATTTGCGAGGCCAGTCGTGCCAGTAGGGGCACTAGCGTGTGAATGTAAATGTAACAGGTTGTGGATTCGATTCCCACTCGAGGAAATGAACTATTTCCATTTCTTCACTCTGGTGTCGAGGCAAAGCGCGACGTTGAGTTCCGCCACTCAACGCGCCTTGTCTCCAGAATTCAGCGGGAAGTTGAAAACGGAGAGTTTTAACACTAGGCTCTTTTCGCCTACCCTGCTACATACGGGATACAACGTGAAGCTTATGAAAATTTTTCATTTTAAGTCGCATAAATGTCTCTTTCCAACTTGTCTTCATATAAAATTGTTATTGATTTGTTACAGTTAAGATTAATACTTACTAGTTTCTTATTATCGTAATTTTATCGTGTAATATAATCAATTAAAAAATTATTGAGGCCGGTCGTGGCGCAGCGACACGAGGTGTGACTGCAAAACCGACTGGTTGTGGGTTCGATGTGGATGGATGGATCTGAATGTGGGTCCCACTCGAAGAGATGAAATATTTACTTAAATTTATATTTCCATTTCTTCGCTCTGGTGTCGAGGTTAAGCGCGGCGTTGAGTTCTGCCACTCAACACGCAATGCCTCCAGAATTCGGCAGAAAGTGGGGAACGGAGTGTCTTAACACTAGGTTCCCTCTGCCTACCCTGCTGTGTGCGGGATACAGCGTGAAGCTAATTTAATTTTTTTTAATTTTTAAAAGATTATCGTTCATTATTTTATAATTATAAGTAAAGACACAGAATATGTTTTATTAATAATTAATCTGATTTTGTATTTTTCTTCTTTCAGCTTCACGCTGTATCCCGCATAAAGCAGGGCAGAGCAGAAGAAACCCAGCACTAGAGCACTTCGTTGCCTACTTACCGCCGAATTTTCGTAACATTGCGTGTTGAATGCTGGAAATCAGCGCTTTTGATTTGGTATCATAGAAAGAAAATATTAATAAAGAATAATCCATTTCCACGAATGGACATCGAACCCACAACTGTTGTATTTCAGTCACACGTGAGTGCCCCTACGCCATCGATTTTATTTGTTTTATAATTGAATAATTTCGTTTAATGTTATGTTTCTTTCCCTTGGAAATGTATAAAACTTAAAAAAAGAACGCTGTACCTTTCATAATATTATATTTATCAATAGACAATAACGCATTGTCAAAAAAAAATTGGCAAAACATTTTAGTGCACCTAACAACTGATGCACCAGGTAAAGTTTCAACAGTCATCAAAGCACACAGGAAAATAGCAATCAGCCCGTTCTTCTGTGAACGCCGACAGAACAAAAGGGCCGACGGAGTTAGTAAACTAAATAATTGTTTACAATAGAAACAATAGTATTAAGGCGCCCCAGTTGCCACTGTTACTTTTGAAACGCCGACGCTATCAACAACGAATACCTAAACAAAAGCTCTCGTTCAAGCAATTCCTGAAAATTGATAAGACGCAAAGGTAACCTTAGAGCACTTTGACCTTTCTCAGAATTTGCGTAGAGAATAATAAAGCGGAGTGCTAGTGTTAGTGTATACAAAAAAATATGCAATGTATTCACTAAAATGAAAAGTTTTAGTAACAATGGTCTTGCAAATATATACCTATTGTTTTTTATATTCACAATTAAAGTTTGTTAAAAAGAAGATAAAAATCGTTTTGGCTAAAATTTTCTTTTGTTTTTGAGTATATGAAGAGCTATCTACATAGACAGGTAGGTATTGTATCAAAATTTTATGCATTTTACCATGTTTACTTTTATATGCTAAAATATGGCTTTATTTTTATTTAGGTACCCTCTGCCTACTCTACCATATGCGGAATATAGCAGGATAGGCAGAGGGAACCGAATGTTAAAACACTCCGTTCCCCATTTTCCATCGAGTTTTTCCAGGTATTTCTTGGTGAATGACACGTGTAAAAGGATAGTGAATAAATACAAAATTATATTAAATCATATAGTTTATACTAATAGTGCATCATTTGAACTAAATTCCCTATATTTCCTAAACCAAAACAACATAATGCAAAACAAAAACGTTCAATACAACGTAACCAAATACAACATTAACCTCGCATTAAAACCGGCAATTTGCAATCGAATCGATAAAACCGAACATCGATTATTGTGACACATCCTCCATTATGTTAAAACCGAACAATACACAGGTAGTAGTTGATAAATAATATACTAAAGTGTCTGATAAGCAATCAAAGAGACCGACGTCTGATAAGGTTAGATCAGAAACGCCGACAACTGTAACGGTAGCCGATATGGACGCTAATATTTTTAGTGGCTATGGAGGCCACACGTGGCGCAGCGGCACGAAGTGTGACTGTAAAACCGACTGGTTGTGGGTTCGATCCCCACTCGAGGAGATGAAATATTTACTTAAATTTATATTTCCATTTCTTCGCTCTGGTGTCGAGGCTAAGCGCGGCGTTCAGTTCTGCCATTCAACACGCAATGCCTCCAGAATTCGGCAGAAAGTGGCGAAAGGAGTGTCTTAACACTAGGTTCCCTCTGCCTACTCTGCTGTGTGCAGGATACGGCGTGAAGCCGATTTCATTTGATATTTTTATAGTGACGCCTTTGATCTTATACTATTTTAGGTAAAATGTCTTAATTCAGATATTATATGTTTATTGGTGGTGTTTATTAATATATTAGTAATATAATAACAATAAATGCTGAGGAGAAAATAAATTCTAAATTGTTTCTCGATCGTGACGAAAAAACGAATAAAAGTTTTGGCTATATTATAAAATTATTTAAATTATTAGGTTTGTAATTAATATTTGCAATATTCACATTCTTACTAAAAATATTAGTTCCTCTTTATTTGTCAGTGTGGAAATCGAAACCAGAACCATTGCGTTTGCAGTCAACGGCGGTTATTACTCTTACAAATAATTAATGAAATATTTAATAAAAATATAAACACTTCTGTAGAAAATGTCATTAATTGATTAAACCTGGATTACTAAACTATACCTAGAATAACATCTTTTAATTTTATCTTCATCAATTAGCTTATCATTCTATTAATACTAACAAAAATGTTAAAGATTTTGTTACAATTTTCAGAGAAAAGATAAAAGTTAATAAAATAAAAACACAATGTCGTTTGAATTTATCGTATTTTACTGTAGAAACCTACAGAACAGTATAAAGAGAAAACTTTGTGGAATATTAAACATTTTATCTCCTGAAAAATCTATGAGATGTTGGCAGTATAGAAACCGTAACTCAACGACGTACCTAATTATATTTAATCTACTTATATTCAAGATATCAGCTTCACGCTGTGTCCTGCACACAGCAGGGTTGGCAGAGGAAACCTAATGTGAAGACACTCCGTTTCCCACTTTCCGCCGAATTCTGGAGGCATTGTGTGTTGAATGGCGGAACTCAACGCCACACTTTATTCAAGTTTTTTTCAAGGTATGCATATATTTTAATATTTATATTCTAAACATATACCTACCGTGTAAGCGTTCCGACGGTGGATTGCTCTTTATGTAGTAATTTTATGGGATTTAAAAGTTAGATATCAATACTTTAATACCTTTTGTAAAAGCAAATCATATAATACAACAACTAATTTACAAATATTTCTTTAAAAAAAACAGGGAAGTTAATGTACTGTCATATGTTTAAAATCATATTTAATCTAGTCATCAAGAAAGTTATTTATGCAGATTTTTTTATTAATAATTTTACTACCTATATATTCACTATGAACTTATGACCGTATAAACTTACACGTTTTTTTTAAATAAAATATTCTTAAATTAGTAAATCAGTTTCAAGCTGGATCCCGTACACAGCAGGGTAGGTAGAGGGAACCTAGTTAACACAGTCCGTTGCCCGTTTTCCGCCGAGTTCTGGAGGCATTCCGTGTTGAGTGGCGGAACTCAACGCTGCTCTTTGCCTCGACACCAGAGCGAAGAAATGAAAATATAAAATTAAATAAATATTACATTTTCTCGAGTGGGGATCGAGCCCACAACCAGTCGATTTTACTTCTCACTTTGTGCCCCTCAGCCACGACTGAGTTCAACTCTCTTAAATTAGTCCATAAATTAGTATTACATGATTTGCTTCTGCAAAATATATTAAAATAGGAGATCTAACCTATATTTTATCTAATTTTATGACATTATCGTGTAAAGACACCAATAAAAGTATCAAGCGTGTCAACTCTATTATGACAGTCATTATCAAAACGGGCGTATCGCTGCAATGCATGATTCTCCGTATTGTGGTACAATTGTAATAACTTTTATTTTTTTTCGCCTTCACGCTGTATCCCGTTTATAGTAGTGGACAGAGGGAACCTAGTGTTAAGACACTTAATTTGCCACTTTCCGGAGAATTTTCGAGGCATTTCGTGTTGAGTGGCGGAGGTCAATGCAGCGCTTTGCCTTATTACCAGAGCGAAGGAATAAAAATATTAATAAGTAATAATTTCCCCGATTGGACATCGAATCTACAACCGTCGCGTTCACAATGACATGCTTGTGTCACTACGCCACAACCGCAAAAAAATCATGATAACATATAATATAGATAATTCATTAAAAAAAGTATGTTAATTAAATAAATAGAAAAGAGTGTTTACATTAGGATTATTAAAGAATAGATGATTTAGTTAGATATCGAAAGGAGATTGGGCAGGAACTGCTACGAGCTGTTCTCTCTGTAACGCGGAGGGCCCGGCGGCGTGACGGAATGCTGAGAAGAGTCTTTTCTTTTCTTATGATTTAATATATATAATTTCTAAGAAACATACTTTTGAAAAGGAGTTCTTCAATGGTTAGTTACAAATCGTTTGTTTTTTCTGAAGAATATATGCTATGCCATATATCAGAAAATAATTACCGCGCTTTACTTCGACATCATAGCGAACAATTGAAAATATTAAATATTTAATTTCCTCAATTGGGAATCGAACTCACTATATATCGCGCTTACAGTCACAGTCACACGCTTCTGCCCCAGCGTCCCGACACTCCTCTTTATATATGCAAATGATATTTAAAAAAAATGTAGGTATATAAACAATAAAAAAAACGCTTCATCCTTTCACTTATAATATCCAGATTAAATGGCGGCGGCTAATGTGTCGGTGTTGTAGTGTAATGGAACTGGCATAATCAGCAGCCAGGAGTGCTTTCAGTTGCGATATCTGTAGTATATGTAGATAATCACGGCCATACGAGTAGATGCTTAATAACTTCCATATGTTTTATATTAATAGGTTTTTTTTTCAAAAAGATTTAATGAAGAGATGAGGAAGTACGTTTTGATGGTTTCAATATGATAAATAATTATTTAGATTTTTATTTGAAGTAGTTATGGGTTTGATTCCCACTCGGGAAAACCAGTTATTTTCTTTTCCTTGCTCTGGTTAAGAAACACGCTTTGAGCGTGACATCACGTTGCCTATGTTATTAAAAACAAAAAAAATGATTTATGATGTTATTTTTCATTAAATTTTAAACGCATCCTGCGATGTTCCGCTAGTAGCAGAATTGGCAGAGGGAACCTATTGTTAAGAAACTCCGTTTCCCATTTTCCGCCAAATTTTCGATTATGTATTGACTGAAGGAACTCAATTCCACGTGTAATAATTCTCCCGAGTGAATCGAATCCACAACCGTCGCGTTTACAAACACACGCTTGGGAAAAATTGTTTACATATATATAAAATACATACAAAAATAAAAGCTATTGTAGGAGGTATTTACTAGATGCGCTCCAAATAGTGTTTTCAAATATTAAAGAGCTTCATGCTTTTACCAGCATAGCGATATAGGCAGAGGGAATCTAGTGCTAAGTCACTCCGATCTCTATTTCCTACACCTCACGCTCACGCTTAGATATTTTAAATATTTCCTTAAATTATATTCGTTTTTTTTCATACATTTTGACTTATTATTAACAAATTGCTTCATATATCTGAATGAAAGGTTACATTTTATTAAAGCTAAAGCTGTTAACAGTACGTAAAACAAACTGGAATATTACATCAATGCAAAAAAAAACACATCCTGGGTGGTCGCAAGTGGCGTCACTGTGTGCTAAAACTCTTTTTTTAGTTTACCCCACATTTAGAACAATCTAAAAAGAATTTTATTTTCAACGAAATAGAGTTAATTTCACATTAACACATCGATTATATTTTTAATCCAAATATTTACTTTACTCGGTTTATGAATGAAACTTCAGAACCGCAAAATTTCTACCTTAGGATTATTGAATGATACCCATTATTTTAGAGGTAGTTTTTCAGAAAAAAAAATGGGTAGACTGCATGACTAAGTGTTAGATAGAGATAATTTGTATTGTTTTCGTATATACCTTTAAAAAACCACCTATAAATAGTACACTTTCAGCAGTATCTTTTCTGTAAAAAAAATATTTAAAAAAATTAAATTAAATCAGCTTCGCGCTGTATCCTGCACACGGCAGGGTAGGCAGAGGAAACCTAGTATTAAGACACTCCGTTCCCCACTTTCCGCTGAATTCTGGAGGCTCGACTATTTTATACAGGTAATAAAAATACATTGGTGAACGTTAATGTTTTAATGAGAACGAAGTATTTTAACCCTCAGCCTACTCTACTATATGCGGGATATAGTGTGACACTAAAAATATATATATTACGGCAAGTCGTGGCCCAGTTGTAGGAAGTAAATGCGACTCGTTGTGGGTTCGATCTCCACTCGAAGAAATGAAATATTTATTTTGCGGGATACAGAGTGAAGCTGATTTAATTCAATTAAGTAACAAGAAGTAATATTTTCAAGGAACGTATAAGATACTAATACAAAACTTATTATTAGATCTCTTGATCTCTCTTTAAATATAATAATAAAATGCACAACAACGATTTTCGATTATTCCTTTTTAACGCACATTTTTTTCCACAAAGCTTACTTTCCACAAACATTAGAAATATAAGAAAAAATCGTTCAACTATAAAATCATTTATGTCCATTTTGGCACAGATCACACTAGTGGGGTGTTATTTGTCACTCGATTACTAAAAGGTTTCGCACTTCAACTACCGCTATATGTTAGCTTAAAAAGCACAAAAAAAAATAAGAGTTCAATAGATTTTGTGTGACGCAATTACATGCATTTTGACTTTCATAGAAATTGAAGCTACAGACCACACAGCGTTTAATTTTTTGCTACAATTGTCACCTATAATTTGATGTGAATTACGATTTGTTTAGAAAGCAATATATCCCTTATTATTAATAGAGTTAAAGTTGATAATTGAAATTAATATTAATTTTAATTGTCAACACTTGAGTTTTGAATGTTTACAATTGAAAACTTTTTGTAGGGCTGTTGTAGGCTATCGAAGTGATTCTATTCGGCTTATTTGTGGAGCTAAGTGGGTATAAAATTCTACAGCGTATTGGTTTTTTTTACGTAAATTTTTGTTTTTGACCTAATCTATTAAATTGCAAAATAAATATATAATATACCGATAGTTAAACTTACTTAACGCTTCACGCTGTATCCCGTATACGACAGGGTAGGCAGAGTGAACCTAGTGTTAAGACACTCCACTCACAATCCAAATTTATTTACTGTATTTTGTATAATATCAAGAAAAACCGTTTTTTAAAACAATTTGTTAAGCATCGACTAGAAATGTGGGTACATCAGGACAGTATCAAAAAACAGCGATATCAATACTTTTATCTTTCCTGTAAACAATAAATAAAATTATTACTAAATGAATAAAAGATTATTTAAATATAAAAAAATATTCAAGACGACACAATATATAGCTTGTATCAATTTAAAAGATAATTTTGCAAGAATATTGGACATTATAGGGGACTGATCTAACGAATTTTATCATATCATATATGTAATTATAACATTTTAATACAAGACAATCATTTAACCATTTAACGTTTATTACCGTTAGAAATAGAAACAACCTAAAAATAACGTTAAAATATTAATAATTAGTTCAGAGTTTACAAAAAAAAACAATAATAAAATAACCGTTTCGCAAACTATCGGTGCCATAAAAGAAAGTTTTGCAAATATAGTTCAAATCAAAAAGGACGAACTGTTTCAGTTATACCGAACAAAAGAAGAACTAACTGTCGGCTCTCTTTAACCGGTGTAACGGAAAGAAAGTAGCGGGTTATAAAACTATAGAAATTGCACCATAAAGTTGAACCTGAACCGTTTTCTAACTGTATTGGAGCACCCGAAATACACGTGGAAAGTATTTGTTTTTGTTGTCCTTTAGAAATATTCCATTTTAAATGACTATTTCGAAGATCTGTTACATTTTATTGGTCTCGATATTATTTTTTTTATATGGACAGCACTAGGGTTAAGTGTTGATTTTTTTTTCTTAGAATGAGTTCTGTTGTGGAATAAACAGAAATCGTCTTTTCAATGTAAAATATTAACTTAGTTTCATTTGAAACTAATATAATTAGAAAAATTAAAACTATTGCGGCATCGCGTTCCGTCATTTAACAAATAAATGTTATGCTTCAAGGAATCAATAGAAAGTGGTGAACGGATATGTCTTAATGAGAACGGAGTGTCTTAAGACTAGGTTCCCAAGTTCCCTCTGACTACTCTGCTAAGTGCGGGATACAGCGTGAAACTGAAAAAAAAGCTATAAAAAATAAACTAAATTAAAAAACTTAATTACAAGCTACAACTAAACACTTATTTTAAATTTTTAACACAATCTTAAAATAATCTTATCTATACTTATTTTTGGCGACGTGTAACGTGTCAAACATATGAGTGCGAAGTTTAATATTTTAAGTGGAAGATAAGTTAAGTTAACTAAGAATAACTTAACCAATATTTTCTGTAAAACTTTGTAAAATCCTATTAAAATAATATAAATGTGTTATTTTATTCATTTATGTAAAGTTTTTGATAAAATATAGAAAACTTCTTATACAAATATGATAATTTATACCAGGTGTTGTTGGAAACTTTAATAAATTGCTATATTTGTTACATTTTATAACTAAATGGCCAGTCGTGGCGCAGTGGCACAAAATGTGATTGTAAAACCGGCTGGTTGTGGGTTCGATCCCCACTCGAGGAGATGAAATATGTATTTAAAATTTATATTTCCATTTCTTAGCCCTGGTGTCGAGGCAAAGCGCGACATTGAGTTCTGCCACTCAACACACAATGCCTCAAGAATTAGGCAGAAAGTGGGGAACGGCACTCCGTTGTTAAGTCACTTCTTAACACTATTTTCCCTCTACCTACCCTGCTGTGTGCGTGTTACAGCGTGAAGCTAATTAAAACTATTAAATAATTATATAGACCCATTCCTCTTCGTAAAAGAAATTTGACTTAACACAAAAAGCCAACATTGCACATTTTATTGCACATTCAAAATCCTAAAGTGTATTTTTTTATCAAAATTTCACAAACCGTTTGCGCAATAAACAGAAAAAAAAGAGAGAAAGCCGTAGAAAAGTTTTCTAATTTCGCCTACAATATTGTATTTTTGATGAATTTTTAGCATTTGCCTCGCAAAAATACTAGCAACGTCTCAAAGGCACCGCTAATGGTAAAGCATTTACAAATCGGAAGTTTACAATCCATAGAAACAGTAGGAACGAATTAGTTTATTGTACTGAAAAATGAATGTTTATGACCGCCATTTGATGCCCTATTGAATGTTGCATACAAATAGTTTTAAGAGTTGCCGATGGGTTCAACTCCCTTTGTTTTAGCTTTTGCTTACACGCGCTGGTAGTAGTTGTTCTAAATTTCAAACGTTTTAGGTACCTGCAATGTGAATTTTAATATGTAAAATGTGTTATATTATGCAATTATTTTTAATGTAGAGCTGTGTTAAAGTTTTTTTTTTTGACGACGAAAATTATGGGAATATTATTTTTGATATTAAATTTAAAATTAGTTGAAGTGATATCAATTTTATTATTTAGTAATTGTTATCATTACAATATATTGATATATTAAAGCAGTCGAGATGATATACGTATATTTTTAAACATACTTCACATACCAAGAAATGCTTGTAAAATAAAGTACTATAACTCAACCAGCCTTGCGTGATGCGTGGCGGAGCTCAACGCCACCCTATGAATCAAATACTTATAATTAAAACCAAAAACATTTGTAACTTAACGCTATATCCCATATATAAAAGACAGAAAGAACGTATGATAAAAACATTTGTCGCCCTGTCTCCTGGACTTAATGTGTTAAGTGGCGGAATTCAAAGCCGCGCTTTGCCTTGTTACCAGAGCAAAGAAAATAAAATAATACATTACATCGAATAAAAATCGAACCCACAACCGTCACGCTCACGATTACACGCCGTGACAACTAATTAAAACTAAATGAATCTAAATCAGTACTGTCGACAAAAAAATCCATCACAAATCACGTTTAACGATACAATCCTGAACTCCATACAAACCCTCCGCCTCTGTTATAACAATATTTCCTCCCTTTACAAGGGTATAATGGAACTAATTTGTTGTTCAAACAGGGGATGCTCAATGCCCAAACATTATGCTAGCGTTAATTCGACCATCTTATATGAAACTGGTCATATAAATCAGCAACCCTTATTTCTATATACATAAGATCTGTTTTCGTTAATTTCTCATGTTAGCAACGGAATTACAGTTTACAATTTTAGTATACATCTCATAAAATGAACAGCGATCTTATTTCGAGATAATAAAACTCAATTTTACTTAGCACACGTTTTTTTTATTAATATCCAAACTTGGTAATGGAAAGCTGCAGGACATTTATTTGACGCGTACCGAAAGGCAATTGTCACTTGTGTTATATACAAAAAGCATATAACTTACAATGCATTCGTGATTTCTGCTCCACGAACAGGATATATTTTAATAGTCAACGCCGTGTTCTGATGTGGGATGATGTATTGATTTGTATTAACTGACATTAAAGTTCTAATTCCACTTTATGTTGTTATATTTCTAAATAAGTGATGTCGTGATTTTACGATAATTTGTCATAATTACTTAATATTTCTTAGTTTTACGCTGTATCTTGCATATAGCAGTGTACGCAGAGGGAACCTAGTGTTGATACACTCCTCATCAATGAATTTATTCTCCGAGTGGGAATCGAACTCACAACTGCGCCACAATTGTTTCAAATCGGATTGTTTTTTAAATTATAGGGAAAATATTCCTCTAGACCTTCCATAAAAGGGCACCTCTTAATTTTTATATTAAGAGATATATCATCGCGATTTTCGGTTTCATTTGAAATTTTGTTGCTATTAAACTAATAGTATCGGTACAAAAATCCAAAAAGATCAAAATGTTATTTGGCTAATTTGACTCATTTAAAAAATATTCCAAGTTAAATTTGCAAAATAGTCAAAATAGCTTAAGCTATAAATCTTACTTAATAATAAAGTGTATATGATATATTAAATAATCAATCAATTTCAACTATTGTGCTAATTTACACATAGATATATTTAATATGTATCTACTATACTACTATAGTACTATACTATACTATACTATAAAGTGCTTATAATAAGTACCTACATGACTTTATCAAGTTAAAAAATATTTCAGTCGATGTTAAGTTTCCACTATTATATATTTTTTTCTCAGAGACATTAATTATTTAATTAGCAACACTCAAATTTCTGAAAAAGTATACTGTTACGTGTAAACATTAAAAAATTAACTTCTATATACAATGTTTTTTTGACATTTTAAAGTATTCATCCCTTAAATTATTATTTGATGATTTTGCAAAGAAAAAACTAAAAAAAACACAATTTAAAAAAAATCACTAATAGTTTCTTAAAATCGTCAGTTATTTAAAGTATGGCTTTTATAGCAACCCTTTTAGCAAACTTCACTAAAAAAAGATAACTATAATTTTGTTTAAAAAATACAATTGCATTTTTATTAGTTAAAGGCTTGCCAAAGGGTTTCTAAATTGCGAACATAAAACGCAATAATGCTAAAACTGTTCGCAACAAATCGCGTAACTGTTTTCCGAAAACATAATTATCAATACAAGGTCAAGAATATGACAAAAAAAGGCACAAAATTCAACTTTTTTCATAATTTCCTACAATTATTGTAAAATAGAGTTCAAAATATAACTCTACAACAATATACTAAGAAATATTTACCCTTTTACAGTAAGGACCGTACAGTCACAACTGTATGACAATTGCAACGGTTAAAAGGGGACCGCTAAATGAATCAAAGAAGAAAGAGTTGCATTCATTTGTTTAAAATAAAGGCTTTGTTCTCCACCTTTGCGAATAGAGATCGTAAATAACCTTCTGAAAGGGTAGAGAAAGAGTAATTAGGATGTAAAAGTGAAATTCTGTTTGCATTTACCATTAGTAACGCATATTTTTCAAGAGTACTACTTTCACTGGGGCATTTCTCCGTTCTCGTTTCTTTTAGATTTATTTATTGTCTCACATATTCTATTAGGTGAATAATAGGTTTTACTTTCTCGTGATTGATGATTCGTTACTGATTTTATATATAAGAGAAGACTATATATCGATGTAACGATTTAATTTAAGCAGTTGTATTGGAATACTAGTTAGCTGACCTGACTTTGACTTCGACTCTTGTAGGCCATATCACATGGTGATACGTCGGTAATAAGTTACTTATTTAGATAGAAAGTGGTGGATGACGATATGTTACATAATTTTTATAATAGAAATAAAAAATAAATAAAAATTGTTTGTATTAAAAAAAAAAAAAAAATTGTTTGTATTATTTATTATTAATATAATTTTATATGTTGTTTTCTATTAATATATATATATTTATTCTTTGTTCTAAAATCTTCTGAATTTCGCCAAATATTTTTGTATAGTAAAGCTATCACATCGGCTCGCAGGACAGTATTTATATTTTTTATAATAGAGATAGATTGGTTATATAATTCAAAAACCAACTCTCCAAATTAGGCTATAAACAAATATTAATAAGCAAAATCTTTTTAAAAACCAGCTTCTACAAACTTTACCGTTTAAAGAAACTTGCTGTTTTGTTTGTCTTTCCTTAGACTCCCATATTAGATGGGTTGTTCATAAATGTGTATTATATGTTGTTGCGACGGCCATTTTTGATTATAATATGTAATTTCATTATTATAAGAACTGAAATTGTAAGCCAAATTTCAGTTTAATCGGACACTGGCAAGTGGGTCAAGTTGGGCTTGCAAGATTTAATACAAACTAACACACGCACTAACACGGCAAGTCAAATAAAAGCTTGTAAAAGAGAAAATGAGTGAAAGAGATATATTTGCGTACGTGTTTTTGTATTAAATGTTTCTATAACATAATATATATAATGATGTTAGAATTAGTCAGATTCGTCAGATTGGTAGACAGAGGGAACCTAGTGTTAAGAGACTCCGTTCTCCACTAGAATAAAAAAAAGTAAATTTCTGTGTGTGAATTATGCGTCTGCATAAAATGAACATAATATATTAAGAATATGACCATTTTATTTCTCTATTGTTTTCTTTTTACTCTAAAAATTATATTACAAATAAAAATAAACTTCTGTCATATAAAAAACGGTGGTCCAGTGAAAACACATTAATCTATGAAATTGAAACTTTTTGGCCAATTTAAAAAAAAAAACATTCACCTACTGTTTATGGCACAACAATTCGACGAAAGTAAGAACTGTTAACTACTATAGAAGTCTGCTCCAATAAACTGTACCAATTTTGAATATTTATTACTACTCATAAATTTAGTTTAAAAAAAACAGGTTAACTGTCAACAGAGCGTTGTATAACGGAGTTTAAAACTGACAAATATTTCCAAAGGAATCGTTCTAAGAATTTAGAAACCGAAATTTTGACAAAATGCGGTGGTGCTTTGATTGTTGTTGGGACGCGTGGGGCGTAAGCGTGCCTGTTGTGACCGTTTTCAATAAGTAAACAAAAAATATTAACACCAAAAGTAATTATGGTGTCAATAGCGTGATAACTGTAGCATGGCGGGGTGCCCCTACAATGGATGGTCACGCATGGTACCTTATTTTCCATCTCCGTTGTCTCCTTCCCATTTTACATTATTAGTTCTTTAATTTTTTGGAACGGGATGTCACTTTTGTTTGTAAATTGAAGATCCTTTATGGAAAAATTAAAAGAATGTCCAACTAATACTGTTATTTAATTAAGTATGAAACATTGTATATATATTTGAATCATTATAAAGTCATTCTATTGTTTATTACATTATACTGAACTGGATGATAAGCTGAAGGATAGGATATGTGTCACAAAAATCATTGACCATGATAATTACATTTAAAGAATTGATTTAAATTACTTTCATGTTAATATTTATTTTATAATAAAAAATATATTATTTTCTATATATGAAATAACAATTTCAATATTTGATATACCAATAGTAATATTGTACTGTCGAAAAAATCTATAACTATAGTAGTATATTTTCATTATTATTATATAATAATAAAATCAGCTTCACGCTGTATCCCGCGCACAGCAGGGTAGGCAGAGGGAACCTAGTGCTAAGATACTCCGTTCCCCACTTTCTGCCGAATTCTGGAGGCATTGCGTGTTGAGTGGCAGAACTCAACGCCGCGCTTAGCCTTGACACCAGAGCGAAGAAATAGAAATATAAATTTAAGTAAATATTCCATCTCCTCGAGTGTGGATCGAACCCATAACCAGTCGGTTTTACAGTCACACTTCGTGCCACTGCGCCACGACTGGCCTCTTTTTTTATTTAAATAATAATAAAAATATACCTACTATACTTTACGTTCTAGTTATCAGAATCGAAAAATTTCGATAGCGTTTCAGTAGAAATACATGTAATCTGCAAAAAAATAAACAAACATATGTTGAAATTCGATGCTACCTAACAGTCCGTTCGCATTTCGGTAGTTTCGATATAAATCGATTCATCGAAATGTCAAAAGATAATCCTGCATGGTGCAAATTATGAGTGAAATTAGCTAAGAAAAGTATAAAATTCCTGGTGCTGGATTCCTGATGATGGATCATAAGCGTCGTGATATATTATTTGGTAGCTGGAATGATACGTTTTGGTATTTTAAATTTTGTAACAAGAGAAAGAGATCATTTATTTATAAAAACACCTATTTAATAAAATTGTTTTTTTTATTTTGTGATTTCTCTTTTTTTTAGTGTTTTATGATATTTATATATTCATATGTATAAGTATCATAAATACTTGATATGTAATGTAAATCTTATCTATGAAGAACGGAGAAAATAACCACTAGAATATTCCACTCCATTAATTGGAAGCCAGTGGTGGCGCAGGGGCACAAAGTGTAACTGTAAACGCGAAACGTTTTGGATTCGATTGCCACTTGAGGAAATTAAATATTTAACATTTTCAATTCTTCGCTCTGGTGTCGAGACAAAGCGCGGCGTTGAATTCCGCCAAGCAACACGCAATATTTCAAAAATTTGACGTAAAATGGGGACCAGAGTATCATAACACTAGGTTCCCTCTACCCATCCCGGGATACGCGGTGACGTTAAAAAAAATATCTCATTCCACCCCACAATGTAGGAGGCGTAAAATTTAAAAAAACATATCATCGTCAGCGATCGTAATGACGATCTGCAGTGAACGTTATCACCGCCAGATGCCCGACGCCCACCGATTGAGTTTCACTTTTATTTTGTTTAATCACACCCGCCCTGGGATTTTGGTGATTCAAAATTAAATTGTTTTAAATTTAAATGTTATTATTAATTATCGTTTTCTTCCCTCTGGTGTAGTGGGCATGCGCGGCGTTGAGTTCCGTCACTCAACACGCAATGCCTCCGGATTTTTTTCCCTACTCTGCTTTTTGCTGGATACAGCGTGACGTTAAAAAAATATATATTTATATAATATTTTTAATATGTTTGTGTTTATTTTTTTATATTATACTTAACTTTTATACAATAATAGACAATATTAAGTAGTAACTTCTGCTTGATAAGCTCTCTTCTCTAAAATTAGCCTCCCATTCAGTTCATGTAATTATAATAATTATAAAGTTATAATTATTAAAATTGAGGCCATTCGTGGCGCAGCGGCGCAAAAGTGTGACTGTAAAACCGACTGGTTGTGGGTTCTCTGGTGTCGAGGCAAAGCGCACGAGTTCTGCCACTTAACACGTAATACCTCCAGAATTCGGCAGAAAGTGTGGAACGGAGTGTCTTACACTAGGTTCCTTCTGCCTACCCTGCTGTGTGCGAGATACAGCGTGAAGCTGATTTTTATAATAATTAAAAGAATATGTTTTTTTATTAACAAATGGTTCAAAAAATTCTATCTGTAGATAAAATATGTCATAAAACATGTAGAAACCTTTTAGTGAGCTTCAAGTGTCAAAAATAAACACGCGTCCTCTTAAAATTGAACACCTACCCTGTGAACATTTTGACTCCTTTATCGCTTTCTCGAGTAGAGTGGGAGATTGTGAAGTGATTATAAGAAGCTGGATAATGCTTTAAATTTTTGAAAATGTCTTTCTCGAAAGTTGTTTCTTTTTTCTGATAATAACTAATTATTAACATATTTAGCTACCCACCTGCACCGTGCTATTTTACCGGGAAAAACCGTGTAAATTAAAAAAAAACTAAATAATGTATTATTTTTTAAATTAGTCTAGGTATCTATTTACTTATAAACACATGAAATTTCAGCGTTGAGTTCTGCCCCTCAACAATTTCGGTTACTTTAATTCGGGCGAAAAACAGATATCGAAATCAACTACGATAAATTGAAGAATTCCGATCTAAAAGTCAGACATTATTGTATTTACTTACTGTTTATACTTGTATAGATTTTTTGTGTCAGTTTGTAAGTGTACGAAAATAGTATACAAGCTGTAAAATGTCAAAGCTGTACGGAAACTTCCCAACTATATAAGATACATTTTTTTTCAGCTTTACGCTGTATCCCGCACACAGCGGGGTAGGCAGAGGGAACCTAGTGTTAAGACACTCCGTTCCTCACTTTCTGCCGGATTCTAAAGGCATTGCGTGTTGAGTGGCAGAACTCAACGCTGCGCTGCCTCCAAACCAGAGCGAAAAAATGGAAATATAAATTTAAGTAAATATTTCATCCCCTCGAGTGAGGATCAAAACCCACAACCAGTCGGTTTTACAGTCACACTTTATGCCCCTGCGCCACGACTGGCCTCAAGATAAGAATCAAGACACTAATTAATGTATTATATTAAATTTTACAATTTGAGACACTCGTTTTCACAAGTAACTTAATATAAATTAGTGACTTAATATAAATTTGGTAATTTTTATTTTTCATACTAATAATTTACAAAAAATATTTTGTAGACAAATCTCTCTGCTTAAACTATTATTTGCGAAAAATACGTGAAACTTTAAATATTTTCTAACACTTTTATTACCCAAAGGTGACCAAAATTCTCATCTCTTAAGTGCGTAAGTGCGCAGCTATCTCAATAGTAAATGACTTCGAGATAACGCAATAGCAGTCAACATGTGTTTCGCGTTTTAAAGAATTTAAAGTAGTTTCGACTATGATTAGCCTGTCATGCTACTTATGTTCTGAGGGTGGTTTTGAAATATGTTCGCTTTTTTTTTGTGTTAGCTTCGCTCTATGGTGAAAGAGTAGTGGAGTGAAGTTGACAGTTGATTTTTTTTATATATTTTTTTTATTTGTATTATATACTCATGTATAGCTATTATGTATAGCTACTTTATATAGCCATAATATACCCATATTCAATATAGACGAATATTAACAAAAGATAAGGCGCTGCGTTGAGTTCTGCCTTTCAACACGCAATGCCTCCAGGATTCGACGGAAAGTAGAAAGCGGGGTGTTTTAATACTAGGCTCAATCTCCATAGCCTTCTTTTTTTTGTGGAAAAGACAAGGCAAACGAGCGTTCGGGTCACTTGATGGTAGGTGATCACCGCCGCCCACGACCCCGTGCAACACCAGAGGAGCTACAGGTGCGTTGCCTGCCTGTAAGGGGGGTTGGGCGCCGGAGCCCGGCATTACCTGATGCGAAACGCAGTGGCATAAAGGCACTACTTCACGCCGGTTTTAAATGCCGCGGGTGGTAATGATCCGGTCGAGTCTGCGCATGCGTGTTGCCATTGCTGGCGACGTGACTCTACCACAAAATGCTACATGCGAAAGCACATGTTCATTTAAAAAAAAACACATGTCCATGTAAAAAAAACGTCTCCAAGCTCATCCACAACCACGTAAAGGGTTCTAACAAAAAGATCGTTCGCCGAATTGTCAAAACTATAAATTTTATTTGGGAGTCACCGTAAATGTCAATCACTGAAACAGTTTAGTTATTTACACAAAAAAATCGATTTTCCATATCTCCTTATTACCAAGGCTTAAAGTCGAGTTTAGATACATTTTTCCATATATTACAAAGTAGCAAGGGTAACAAAACACACTTAAAGTAAATCGAGTTATAAACATTTAATTTCGTAGAGTAAAAAATTTAACGTAATTGTTTTCTAAAGGCGTTGTAAAACCGAGCGATTCTAAATCGATTTTATTTATGATTTAAATCTGAAAGGGTGGCAATGGCTATAAAAACGGAAGGTGAAATTTACGATTGGTAATATATTTAAATTGTATAAATTTATACTATTTTATATATAGTGGAATGAAAAGACTGTTGTATTCAATACATGTTGTCACCTGCTATTTGCAGCCTGTTTTCATAGGTGTCCCGCTGTATCCCGCATGCAACAGGGTAGGCAGAGGGAACCTTATGTTAAAGCATTCCGTTCTCTATTTTCCGTCGTATTCTGGAGATATTGCGTGTTGAGTGGCGGAACTCAACGCCGTTTTAACTCGATATTAGAACGAAATAACGAAAATTTTAAATATTGAATTTCTTGTTAAAAAATTATAGCAAATTTTTTTTACAAGCTACAATCAATATGAATCTATTTATCAATTTTCTTCTGAACTCTATAACAACTGATATCAGCCCACTCAAGCTTCATATTTCACGGCAGCAGCAAGAATATAGCAGGACAGGCAGAGGGAACCTCGGAACCTAGGGGAAAACGTGTGGAACAGGCCACTTTTTTTGCCTAATTGTCGAGATACTGCGGATAAAATTGTCATCTATTCGATGTAATCAACTGTACCAGCTATAAGAGCCCTGGGGGATTTAGAACATCTCTTGAATCATACACAACTCCCAGTTATTTCACTACACTTAAAAGCTGATTCAGTATAAACTCTTAAGTATTTTTTCCCATTTTTTAAAGTAAACTTCTACATTATTCAATTCTATTCTATAAAAGTCATAACATTAAAAGTCATTTGCAACAAAAAGCAGTTTCTCAGTAACATAAAAAGTCTTGTTTCTCGCCTCGCTTCGCTTCGCTTCGCCAATAATAATTTTAAATGGTTTTCCGTTGTTAACAAAACATCGCATGAGCGTCGCATTGTGTCCCTTTTGTTTGCTCGCTTGTTTGTTTTGTTTGTACTAATGTGTCCACGTTAATTATATGTGCCATAGAATAACGAGCTTGTTGTGGAAGTTGCGTCAAATTGTTTTTTTTTTTGTTATTTAGATCGTCGTGGCGTCAGAGCATAAGTGATGTAACTGTAATACTTGGGGGTTCGATCCCCATTCGGGGGTATGATTTTTTATTTATTCTTATTTGCCCTTTTTTTTCTTTTTTTCGCTGTGGCACCAAGCGAAAAGCCCTCAAAAATGCAGCCAAAAGTGGGGAACGGAGTGGCTTAACACTAGGTTCCCTTTGCCTACCCTACTATATGCGGTATACAGCGTGAAACTGTTTTTTTTTGTTTATTTAGTGAATTTTATTTTTTTGGTGTAGTCACAGTGACATCATTGTTTAGGAAAACGTGAAGATATAGAAAATTTTGCACTTTAAGTACTAAAATAATAATATAATTTGTTATAAACTTTATTTTAGGGTAGTTATAAAATATACGATCTGTTACGACAATGTCAATTAACTCTGGGTACTTTTTTAAAGATTGAATTGTTTTTTTTTTTATTTTAAATTTGATAAAATACAGATAAATAAGCCGCCGTCGTGGTTTGAGTGCTCCTTTTTTTAAATCGAAAACCTTGTTAATTTCTATAGTCTTAGCTATGTTATATAAAAATCGGATTAGCAGTTCAAGAGCTACAATCACTTTTCCAAAACGAGGTAGTCACCTTTTTAAGTCCTGGTTTTGTTTTTAAATTTTTGATTTACTTCTCTGTATGCCATTTCTAAAAGTCATTCTGTGTTGTCCGAACAAATAGCGATGCATTTAACGCGTGTTATATTGCGTTTACAATGATCTTTGTTCTTGCACCCCGCTGATGCTGGACGAATTTATTTAAGTATCGTAATCACGTAACGTTTGTTTATATTGGGGTAGTTAACTTTAACTTGCAAGTATATGGAAATTTGAGATAATTTTATTATATGCTTTTTTTCCTTATGGTTATACGGTGACTTTTTTATAGATTGAAAATATATTATAATTAAGTAAGAGTAAATTAATATCTTTACTAATATAATAAAGTGGAAGAATTTTTTGTTTGTTTGTTTAAACACTAAGATCTTTGGAAGTAAATCCAGTCTGTTCTGGTCTGTCTGGTCTGATTTACTTACTACACAACATTATTTTAACAGTCTTAGTTAGCCTTAAATAACGAAATAACAATAATAATGAAAGCCATAGAAGTGCTTTAAGCGCGTGCGTTGCAAAAATTGTAAAAGTACACTGTATGAAAGTAATGTTCTATTTTATTCGTTCTAAAGAAGTCCAGGATACCGTATATCTGTCTCTTATAAATAAGTTACAATAAGGCATTTTGACAAAAAATTATTGAAGATTGAAAGGTGATATTGCAATGTTTTTTATTTGATGAAGATATTGAAACTTACGAGAGGAAGCTATTCCATTATCAAGGAATTTTTATAAAGATATGACTGGTTTTTATAGCATGTAATTTGAATGTATACTTTTTGACAAAATGTAAATTGAAAATAATTGAACGCTTTGTTTACGGCCGCAAGCATAGGCACGAGTCCTGCGGGGGGCGCCCTTGCCGCCGATTTCGTCCTCGCAAGCAGCCATGTATTGCTTGCACTTTCTCAAAATTATTGAATGTATTATTATATTGATTATATCATTTATATTAATTGTCTTATGGCAAATGCAGCATAATAAAATAATTATAAGTGGAATGCGGGCGAAGCCGCGAGTGGGCCGCTAGTATATATATGTATATTTATATATATATATATATATATATATATATATATATATATATATATATATACACATATACCTATACAAAAAACATGATATACCTACTCTAGGACCTTGAATAAGTTCTCGTTTTTTTTTGTTTAAAAAAATTAATTTAAAATATAATGCTTACAATGACATTACTCAAAGTATTGTCCATCATTAGAGACCACTTACTCCCAACTCTCTGGTAGCAATTGAATCCCCCGTCGGAAAAACGACTCATCTTTCGAGGCAATCCAGGAATCAAGCCATTTTTCGGCTTCTTCAAAAGAATGGAAGCGCTGCTCGCTTAAACCGTGCGCCATCGACCGAAACAAGTGGTAATCGGAGGGGGCTATGTCCGGTGAATACGGCGGGTGGGGTAGAACTTCCCATTGAAGTGTTTCCAGGTAAGTTTTGACTGGTTTTGCCACATGTGGCCGAGCATTATCATGTAATAAAATCACTTTGTCGTGTCTCTGCTCGTATAGTGGCCGCTTTTCTTTCAGAGCGCGACTCAAACGCATCAACTGAAGTCGATAGCGAGCTCCCGTGATAGTTTCATTAGGTTTAAGCAGCTCATAATAAATTACGCCCTGCTGATCCCACCAAATGCAGAGAAGAAGCTTAGAACCATGGATATTTGGTTTTGGCGACGATGTTGATGCGTGACCCGGCATGCCCCACGATTTTTTTCGCTTTGGATTGTCGTAGTGAATCCACTTTTCATCCCCAGTGACGATACGGTGCAGAAAACCTTTTCTCTTTTGCCGTTGAAGCAACAATTCACACATGAGAAAACGTCGTTCTACGTCTCTCGGCTTCAACTCATACGGCACCCAATGCCCTTGCTTTTGGATCATTCCTAACGCTTTTAAACGTTTTGAAACTGTTGACGCATCTACTTGTAACGTTTTCCCGAGCTCTACTAACGTCTGACATGGATCTTCTTCAAGCAATGCCTCCAATTCTGTCTTCAAATTTTGTCGGTGCTCCAGAACGCTCTTTGTCTTCAAGGTCAAAATCATTACTTTTGAAGCGCCTAAACCAGTCTCTGCACGTTGTATTCGACAAAGCATTGTCTCAACGAGAATTCTGTGTGCTTCTGCTGCAGATTTTTTCTGAATAAAGCAGTGCAATAAAATTCCCCGCAAAAACACTTTATTTGGCACAAAAGTACACATTTTCACAAAGGGAAAATAAATATGTAGTTGACACTGTAGTAAACACTATTCTACTATAATTTGAGGTTACATATAGTACTACTTTGGTGATTCGTTACCGTACGAAATTCCATGCACAGAGTGCCGCAACGCCATCTTTCAAGAAACAGCGAGAACTTATAATTTTTAGGAGACCAGTCGTGGCGCAGGGCACAGGAGTGCGACTGCAAATGTTAAAGATTGTTAGTTCGATTTCCACTCGAGGAAATGATAAATGTTAAGAGGAAATGCAATACTCAGTATTTTCATTTCCTCGCTTTGGTAATGAGACAAAACGCGGCGTTGAGTTTTGCCACTACACACGCAATGCCTCCAGAATGCGAAGGATATTTGGAACAGATTGTCCGTTCCCATTAACACACCTCCGTACCCCTTAACACTGTGTTTCCAAGTTCTTTCTGCCTACTCTGCTATGTGCGGAATACATAGTAGGCTTTCTATGCCTATTAATTAACACAAATACTTTTCTTTACCTTCATGCAATTATGGAAAAAATAATTATTAATGAAAATAATCATATATTTCTTCTATTTGACTACTGACAACGTCCTACAATTACTACTAACTATTTGTATCAAATTCAAATTTAATAAATTATAAATATATATAAAAAAGTATATTCATGGAAAACTATTCCACGAATCGTATGCTATAATTATTTTCTATTACGTTTAATTTATACAAAAACAAATAACATATTTATTAAATATGTTATACAGTGCTATAAGAACTCACAAACATTCACAAAACAAGGACAAGGATATTATTATTGCACAAAAAAAATCTTATTACGAACAAAACTTATTTCGCCTTACAATTAGAATAGAAATATTTAAATTTTTTACACTACCTAACCTATAAATGTTTGAAAATTTGGTCATAACTAGTCAAAAAAATCAAATAACGCAATAAACTCTGAGTAAAAATCTCTAAGAAGTCCGCCATTAAGGGACCTGACGAATTTTACTTCTGTTACGATCCGTAAAGAATTCCCATATTTTTGTATTATTTTTGCTTTTGTTTATAATAAATGGTTTTACAACTCTGGCGCGTGGACGGAGCACGCCACGGTGCCTGCCGCTTAAAAAAACAAACTAAAACTTCGTTTCTTAGATATGACGGCGTTTGCTTTTTGCTAGAATTATTTTAAGGTGGTAATTATTATTAATATATTTTTGCTTCACGCTGTTCGGATCGAGCCCACAACCATTCGATTTTACAGTTGCACAAAAGCGCGGTGTTAAGTTCCGCCACTCAATACGCCTCAAAAATTCGGCGGAAAGTGGAGAACGGAGTGTCCTACGAGTAGTTCTAGATACCCTCTACCTACCCTGATGTGTGCAACAGAAAAGAAAGCTGAAAAGTTTCGCCTATTTTTAATATACGGTACATACAAATATTAAAAAAATATAATTATTATTGGTAGGAATATTAATAATAATTACAATTGAGATATCCGCCATGATATCGTCTTTAGGTTAAAATTATTTATTTGACTATAAAGCGTTAAAATATTGTTATTTACGTAAGTTCTGCCGCTACGACAACTTTATGTATTTTTTATTTCATAATTTATATATATTTTTTTATAGTTCTTCATCTCTTTCGTTATCATAGGAGAGAGAGAGAGAGAGTCATAGAGAGGTAACTCAGCAATAATTCGCGTTTTCTGAAATTAACGTACGTTATATTTCACAAAGTGGAAGTTTGTATTTAAGAATTTAAATTTCCCAAGATCATTTTAATAGATAAACATATTATGTGTTTAGTAAATATTAGCCAGTGCGTAAATTTCGCGATAACACATTTCGGAAACGAAATATTTTCTTCATATACCTAATATATATTAGTAATATAACTAATCTCTCCGTTCTCAGTTTTCTTCTAATTTAAATATTTTTTGTAAGGTGTAAAAGAAGTTAAGGTTGCAATTCATCTAAGAACTTCATACTAGCAGTTGCATCACGCTGTACCCCGCATACAGCTGAGTAGGCAGAGGGAACCTAATGTTAAAATATTCCGTTCCGTGGTTTCCGCAGATTTCTGGAGGCATTGTGTTTTGAGTGACAGACCTCAACGCCGCACTTTGCATCGTTACCACTACATATCTTCCAGTGGGAATCGAATCGACCCTTTTTCGAATCGAATCAGGCCTTTTAATTTATATTTATATTTTAATTTGTTATTGTAAACATTATATATTTTAAAAGTGCGTCAATAAACTGTTTTGATGATAAAATGTATTTAGCTATAATTTTAAGTACTAATATCTATAAATATATCTGTGTGATATGATATACCTATAAACATTCACAAGCTTGTATAGATAAAGACAGCTTAAGCCAACATCTGCTTATAAGATGAAAAATAGTTTTTTGAATGAATTTATGAATCTTTGTAAAATAAATATAGTTATTGTGACTTTTTTTTATTATATAAAAAATAAATAAATCAGCTTCCTGCTGTATCCCGCACACAGCAGGGTAGGCAGAGGGAACATAGTGTTAAGACACTCTGTTCCCCACTTCCTGCCGAATTCTGGAGGCATTGCATGTTGAGTGGCAGAATTCAACGCCGAGCTTTGCCTGACACCAGAGCGAAGAAATGGAAATATAAATGTAAGTAAATATTTCATCTCCTCGAGTGATTAAATTATTTTAATTATTTAGTTGTTGCAAATTTGAATCTTACTAAAGGAAATGTAAAAAAAAAAAATTATTATTACGAAAATAGGTATTGTTTAAGGAGATATGTTTTATGAGGCCACCGTGACATATTGAAATATAATTTAATTGTAAAAGTGATGGTTGTGGATTCGATCCCCACTCGGGGATTCAGAGAGAATTTAGAGAGAAAATAGAGAACCGAGTATTTACATTGGGCCATTCTGCTCTACTCAGCTATATCTAGGATACAGCATGAAGCTTAAAAAAGAGATAATTCTACGATCTGGATAAAAGGTCCATTTCCAGCTGTACCTAACACTAAGTACATTATAAATTTAAAAATCATCCGAAACATGTCATAATATAAATATTAATTATAAGGTTTATCAATTACCTATAATTTAAAATTCTCATATAAACCTTTTTTCTAGATTCATAATTTATTAAAAATGTCTATTTTGTTAGTATTTACAATTTAAGATAGCATTTATTTACATAGTAGTATCCACGCTACCGTGTCCTCTGCATGGGAACGTGGTGATCATCTTATCAGTCAAGTCTCAAACTCGATAGGTCACCAGTGAAGGCGGCTTTTTCGTGTATTTTTTATCAAAACAGCTTAAATCTCACAACCAGATTAAGGTTTCTTCACTAGGATCGATAATAACACCCAAAAATCTTTTATTTCAACGTGTCACAGTGAATTGCTTTGTGTTTGGTGGCGGATTTTAAGTTTGTTTGTTGTCTTAAAATATTGAGATTGATATGTATTTTAGGAAAGGAAAGTAAGGAATGGACTATTTCTGTTATGTGAATTATTTTCGGTTATATAAAAACGATAATATCAAAAAGAATATTGCCATAACTTTTGAACAATATAACCATAACTTTTTAATAATATAACCATAACTTTTTTATTACAATTATGAAAAATGTTGTCTTTCAGGTCTGGTTACAATATATTACAACTTGTTAATTTGTGTTTCTTGTGTCGTTTAATTTTTAATTTTTTAGATACAAAATCACACAGCAGGGTAGGCAAAGGGAACCTAGTGTTAAGACACTCCGTTCTCCACTTTTTACGTGAGGTATAAAATATAGTTCAAATTAAATATCCTTGAGGTAGCTACGGGATAAGCGCACATATATATATATATATATATATATATATATATATATATATATATATATATGAATTATCGCATGCATAAGTTGCAGTAAGTAATTAGGTAGGTACCTATTAGGTACTGATATATTTTTAGAATTATCAAATTAATCATCGAATAATCATCGGTAATTGATTTGTATTTGTGACAGAGTTGCTTATGTTTTATTAATGTAACTGATATCATAGTTTTTATTTATAAATTTATAGATTAAATAAAGACCTTTTTACTTTATAATAACAAGTTTGAATTTTAGTAGGTTATTGTAATTAGAGTAAAAAAAAACCGAACAGAGTCGGGCTCGCCCACTGACAGTTCGGTACTAAAATTAGAGGCTCGAACTTTTACTGAAATTCAAGTGTAGCTTAGCCAGAGCCCTTTCATCTCATACCTCACTTGAACTAGCGGCTTTAATACCAAATCTTGTAAGGCTATTATTTTCTAGAATTCAACCATAAGTGTATAGGTTTCAGATTCTTTTCTGAACTAGTACTACCTGTAGATGCTAGTTGCCAAATTTCATAATTCCAGGTCAACCGCAAGTATCTTATTAATTTTGATTCCCTTTATAGTTTCGAAATACGCGTTTTTTTGCAATATAAATGGCCATATGTTTTTTAAAAGTATATAAATAAGATATTTTCAGGAAATTTACCGAAATTAAGAAACCGTTGATCTGAGTATAATTTCAACTCGATATCTCCAAGCGTTAGAGATAATGGCTTTTGACAGACAGAAAGACGGACAGTCGGACGGACAAGAAAGTGATCTTATAAAAAGGTCTTTAAATGGTACGGAACCCTAAAAAAAAAGTATTTAAGTAAGCTAGCAAGAAGAAAATACCTGCAATAATTACAAAATAAAGTCTAACAACTTCGTTCTTATTATATTATACCTAAGCTATATTTTACATAAATTGTTGAGTTGTTGTTTAGATATGTTATAATAATTAACTTATAATAATTATGCAGTGTCTTAACACTGGGTCCCTCTGCCTGTCCTGCTACAAGCGGGATACAGCGTGAAGCTGGTTATCAAAATATGCTTTATAACTTAATTCTGTACAGGTATGTAGAAAATAAAATGAGTAAGAGATTATAATTTACAAATCCTTGGTAAAGTCGATTGTGGAGTAGATTTATACAGAAATGTATTTCCTTATAGATATGAACAATTAATGATTCAATGTACTAGAAAAGATGACAAAATTTGTCTTTTAGATAAGTAGCGATCAGTATTTATGATAGAATTAGCTACTACGTATTTATTTTGTTAGGCCAAAATATGATGTCATCAATTTACAGATCATTAAATTTATTTAAAAAAAAAGATAGTAGACTTTCAGTTTAATATTATGATAATAAGTCGATTTCTTTATTTCTTCACTTTGTGATCCAAACTGAAGCCCTTTAGACTGAAGGTACCTAGGTTTGAAATATTTAAAGTAAGTTCGGTACACAGCACCGGAACTTAACACCAGCATTTTGTTTACCGAAGTGCCAAGGCTATGCCAAATTATTCATAATACCAAAAAATCATATGTAATTAAAAAAAAGCAGCTTCACGCCGTATCCCGCACACAGCACCCTGCTGTGAACCGGCAGTGTGGCAGAAGGAACCTATTGTCAAGACACTACGTTCCCCACTTTCCGCCGAATTCTGGAGGCATTGCGTGTTAAGTGTGTGCGGAACTCAACTCAACGACACCAGAGAGAAGAAATGGAAATATAAATTTAAATAAATATTTCATTTCCTCGAGTAGGAATTGAACCCACAACCAATCGCTTTTACAGTCACACTTCGTGCCCCTATGCCACGATCGATATCATATGTAATCAATAATCCTTATTACTTTTACATATTATCCATATTTGGCTATATATGTAAAAATAATTAACTACTAACTACTAGTGCTATAACTATCAATTCTTTCTCAATTTGCCTGCCTGTTTTCAAGGTATTGCGTATGTTTTTGATGTAAATTTAAAATATTTATATTTTAAACATTATAATTAAAGTTAAATGTGTTATAATTATTTTTCACAATATAGTTTACTCAGCATATACCATTCCTCCTTTTTGCTTCGCCGTAGTCGTGTAGACTACGGCGAAGCAAAAAGGAGGGTTATGATTTTTTATGTATTTTATTAATTCATGCTTCACCTGATAAGGTAGATCGACATTTTGAGTCCATAATTATTGTACCAACATTGATAAGATAAGAGTAACGATCGTGCGAAAATTTCCTTGCGTCTTCATGTTCTATTAAAATACTCTTATTTACTGTCGTCTATCAAATATGATAACGACAATATTCCACGAGATATCATCTTCTCATATTATACACAATTTGCTTTTAACAACCTCTTTTCAGAGACCATGTACAGAGGTTAATGACAGTAGACGAGGCAAAAGAGGTAGGCGTAACGATTGGCGCTCTTTTTACTCTGAATATCCCGGTAGGGATTAGGCGTGAAACTAAAAAAATGCGCAAGTTTGATCTAGATACCTTTAGATATCTATTTTTTCAGCTTCACGTTGTATCACATATAAAAAGGTTTAACACCGTGCTTTTACTTTGGTACCAGAGCGAAAAAATGAAAATATTTAAATAATAATGCATTCCCCCGAATAAGAATCGAACCCACAAGTGTAAACATCCATTTCTATATTTAGATGCTTTGGTACTTATTATATGAACATTAAGTCGATGAAATGAGCGAGTAACTGAAATTGAGAGACAAATACTTAATGTTTTAGATGAGAAAAGAGAAAAATATCCACAAATTTAAATACATAAGGCCGGTCGTGGCGCAGCGGCACGAGGTGTGACTGCAAAACCCACTGGTTGTGGGTTCGATCCCCACTCGAGGAGATGAAATATTTACTTAAATTTATATTTCCTCTGGTGATTTATACTTCGCTCTGGTGTCGAGGTTAAGCGAGGCGTTGAGTTCTGCCACTCAACTCTCAATCAAAACTCTCCAGAATTCGGCAGAAAGTGGGGGACGGAGTGTCTTAACACTAGGTTCCCTCTGCCTACCCTGCTGAGTGCGGGATACAGCGTGAAGCTAAAAAAAAAGTCTTAAGAAAAAAAAGGTAGGCGTCGTGTCTGTCAGTCGAAATGCTCCTATAGGTAGTTCTAGTTATCAATCATATTTTAGTCGTAATCCATGATCGGTGTGGGAAATTTCTCCACAGTATAAATATTTACACAAATTTTTGACAATTTGACAGCGACTACTTGAACGGTAACAAGGAAACTTATCTGTTGGTTCGATGTTGATTTATGATTTTATATCTCTTCTCATATAATATCAAGACGCAAAGTGGATTTTCTGTATACAAAATAATAGCTTTGGCCCACAACTTCACCTGTAGGTTTGTCAGTAAGTTTTTATAAAATTTTAACCAATTTTTAACAAAAAAGAGAAGTTCTCACAGAAGAGTGTTACCTTCAGGACGGATCGATGCTTGTCGTTTCTTAAAAATCTTTTATAAAAAAAATCAGTTGAACGCTGTATCCTGTTTACAGCAGCTTACCCAGGAGGAACCCAGTATTAATTAACTCCGTTCCCCATTTTCCGACAAATTCTGGAAGCTTTGAGGCATATTCAGAGCGAAGAAATGAAAATATAAATTTAAATAATAAAAAAAAAATCTTCATCATTTTTCGCATCATCTCCATGCGTGGGGATCGAACCCACAACCGGTCAAATTTTGCGCCCCTGCGCACAACTGGATCATAACTTAACTTATATGTTATTGAAAAAAAATTGCTATAACTGTGCAAAATTTCATACTCCTCTGTCCGCACAATTGTTGATTGTGAAAAGGGCAAAGTATTTGCATCACGTATAATATAAATGTATATACCTAAACGTTCCGGATAAATGAAAAAAATATTTTTTCAGCTTAGAATAAGAAACTACAGGTAGGCTATTTTTAAATTTTTTATTTTTTTAAGTTTTGAATGCGAGAAGTGATTATATATTTATATAAATTATAATTAAAAATGTCTCCAACAAAATCTGCCTCTATATAACTAAAAAGAAAACAATTTTTAACCAATCCTTGCTAACCTCTACAAAATCAAGCATCGTAGCCCTTTATAAAATAAAAAAATATATAAAAAAACATTACTATCTAAACGACAAACGCTTTGCAATCGCTAATGCAAATGACTAGTACTACTAAATAGAAGCACTAAATACAATATATCTGTCATCCAACAGAAGTGCAGAACGGATGACGCCGACAAACGATAACGTATCAGTCGTTTAACGCCGCGCCGTGTCAGATCGGATCACGGTTCTATAATAGGTGCGTGTTTATCGGTACGGGCCTTTTATTATGCAAGGGGATCGCGCGATCTCTCGTTTGTATTTAATATTGATTTATATTTCAGCTTCACGCTGTATCCCGCACACAGCAGGGTAGGCAGAGGGAACATAGTGTTAAGACACTCCGTTCCCCACTTTCTGCTGAATTCTGGAGGCATTGCGTGTTAAGTGACAAAACTCTTAAGCGCGGCGTTGAGTTCCTCGACACCAGAGCGAAGACATGGAAATATAAATTTAAGTAAATATTTCATCTCCTCGAGTGGGGATCGAACCCACAACCAGTCGGTTTTACAGTCACACTTATATTTGTTGGAAGTAATTAGGTTTGCAGTTTTAGTGTATACAAGGAGAATCTTGAGACACTACATTTTTCGTTTTAGGGGCCAGTAGAGGCCCAGCACTTGCGACTATAAGCGGAATAGGTGAGGTTCGATTCTCAGTCGAGTACATAATATACTTAATTAATAAGTTTTTCATTTTCTCGCTGTGGTAAACGCCTGGCGTTGAGTTCCGTCATTCAACACGCAATGCCTCAAAAATTTGGCGGACAGTGAGGAACGGAGTGTCTTAATGGGAACGAAGTGCCTTAACATTAGATTCCCAACTTCCCTTTGCCTATCCTGCTATGTGCGGGATATAGTGTTTTATCTCGAATTCGAGAATTTGCGTGTTGAGAAATTGTCGAAAGTTTTTTTATAATAGCTTCATATTGCTTTATCTATAATACCTTCACGCTGTATCCTGTAAATTACAGGATAAGCATAAATAATATCAAGACACTATCTCTTTTCCTCGACTTCGAGACATTGTGTATTGAGTGGTGAAACTCAACGCCGTGCTGCAACTTGCCACAGCTAGAAAATTAAAATAAACCATTTCCCCAACTCACTACCATCGCGTTGTGTTATAATGGCAATTTCATTTATAATTTTGTTTAGGTTTTATCATATCTATTAATCAAATAGGTACATGTTCCGCGGCTTCGTCGTCGCGTTGCGTTCCGAAGCTGACAGAACATCAACACTCTGTTTACATTTATCTTTATATGTATATTTATATATGTATAGACATTAGTCTGGTGGAGAAAATTAACATTTTGTTATGTTCACCTCGTAGATGTCGAGTCTTATTTTTGCTTAGATAATTATTATATTTTGAGGCCAGTCGTGGCGCAACGGCACAAAGTGTGACTGTAAAACTGACTGGTTGTGGGTTCGATCCCCACTCGAGGAGATGAAGTATTTACTTAAATTTATATTTCCATTTTCTCGCTCTGGTGTCGAGGCAAAGCGCGGCGTTGAGTTCTGCCACTCAACACGCAATGCCTTCAGAATTCGGCAGAAAGTGGGGAACGGAGTGTCTTAACACTAGGTTCCCTCTGCCTACCCTGCTGTGCGCGGGATACAGCGTGAAGCTGATTAATTAATGATTAATTTCAGGTATAAATAAAAAAAGGTTGCAACATATAAAATATTTTTTTTTTGTTATACAAAAATATGAAACGTTCCAAGAAGAGATCGCTGGCGGCTACCAAAAACTCATTCACCGGTACAAAATTGTGTTAAATCACCCCACAGCAACTCGCTTTTCATATAAACTGATCTTCATACCGTCACTTTATCTCTAATATTGCCTATTTTATCGCATACATTTGATTATAGCCTCTAAATATAATGAATTAAAGTTTTAATTTGCACAGCAAAGTATGGTAGTATCGAAATTTGAGTGATATATCAATTTCAACTTTATTATATCAGAATAGAGTTCAAAATTGTAAAAGGTTTCCTATAATAGAGTATTCGGAAAGCTCGGAACGGTTTCCTTTGAAGTGGTGCTTCTGCATGCAAATTGTTAGGGTGGTAGTCTGGTGGGCTGGAGGAAATTGACAATTTAGCGGGCGGAGTTACTTAAGGATATTTAGAATTATTTCTATTTAACATGTCAAATTGTTATACTTAAACATTTTTTTTTAAATATTTTAAACAAAAATGTGTCATACAATTGAGTAAATATTCTTTATAAAAGAGAATAATCACGGAATATTTTTTGGAAAATGAATAGGTAGCTCCTTATCTCTTGATGTTTTTATTTTTTTAATTATTTTGACTCATAAAAATATTAAAAAACTTAAGTTTTTACTTAAGTTCTTTAATATTTTTTTTAATTAAAAAGCTAAAATTTTTTAAGGCAAGGAGTAGGTTTTTTTTAAGTTATTTTTTGGGTTTTTGTGAAGCAGCTTCACATTTTTTCCCAGATAGCGAAAAATGGAGTTTACGTTCTCCACCTTTCGCTCAGTCAATCAATCAAACCAGTCAGTTCGCTTCCAATCCTAAACACAGACCTCTCTCCGGATGCACGAAAGTCCCCGGTTCTCCTACATACCTCACTTTTTGCTTAATTTTTGAGAAATGTGAATGCGGAACATAACTATTTGTATTGCCAACTAATTATGATATTTTAATATTTTTGATACTGCCCTCTATAATTTTTAATAAGAACTATACTTACTGTCTAGTTTAAATCGTAGATATACAGCGCCATCTATCGACCTGTTTGTATTGATTCAATATAATGATCGATAATGGTGTCTTAGTACTGATATATGCTCACAGATGGCGAGTAAAGATGTGGCTACAGATAATGTTAAGAAGATGGCGTTGCAAGATTTTAACAATAGTATTCCATAATTAAAACAATTTTAATACCTCGATAATCTTAAAGAATTTTAAAATAACAAAAACATTAATTTTTGTTTATTTTTATATTTATAACATATTATAAACCGCACAATAAAACTTAATAAAAATCTATTTGAACTTATTAAAATTGCAAAGATATGTTTTTTCATAGATGTTTATAATTTCTCGAGTATGTTTTACTAAGTTTAAGTAGGTACTAAGAAATAAAGAATAAAGTTATGACAATGTTTATTTGAATCTTGATTTTTAATTCTAGATCCTAGTCAACGCAAATTCTGAAAAGAGAAAGAATATAATTGTAAGTTTTATAGCATAATACCTTACAAAGACTATAAATATAAAAATATATTAAGAAAGTTATTTTATTCATCTTATGACATCGAACGTTGGACACAGGATTAACCGAAGCATCTTCCCGACGATTGGTGGCGGTAATTTTATACTTTTTCATATTATAAGAACCACAATCAAAAAAATATTAGAAGGACATTAGTAGGTATGTTCTTATAGCTTGTATCGGTATTCATTATTCATATATTTTCTGTATGGATTGTTATCAGGACTTTCTACTGAAATATTATGGCACGTTAGTACATTTAGTATAAATTTGGTATATTAAAAGTAGATATTTAAAAATATTTTTCTCCCATAATTACAACACAATTAAAAAAAAACAAAAGCAGCTTATCGATTTTTCCCTCATAGCAGGAAACCTACTGTCAACACATACTGTTCCCTATTTTGTGAGGAAATGAAAATAAATATATAATCCCCACTATTTGTGACCAAACTCGCAGCTTACAACTTACAGCCGTACTCTGTCCCACTGCACCATGACAGCGTCTTTCCACAAAATCATTTAAAAAAAAATACCTCTAGGGTGTCTCTACCAGAATATCAATCTAATATATAACACAATATAGCATAATCCAAACCAAAATGACTTCCAAATTTATTAATCACGACCAAATCAATGGTGAAATGAAGACAACACTTCGATGTCATCATTATTGGTCTAATTTGTCAACTAACATACCCTATCCCACTGCACCACCACAACCTCTTTCCATACAAATTACCTTTTGGCTGTTTCTATAAAAATATTGATTCAATATAATCGAGGCCAGTCGTGGCGCAGGGGCACAAAGTGTGACTGTAAAACTGACCGGTTGTGGGTTCGATCCCGACTCGAGGAGATGAAATATTTACTTAAATTTATATTTCCATTTCTTCGCTCTAGTGTCGAGGCAAAGTGCGGCGTTGAGTTCTGTCACTCAACACGCAATGCCTCCAGAATTCGGCAGAAAGTAGGGAGCGGAGTGTCTTAACACTATGTTCCCTCTGCCTGCTGTGTGCGGGATTATTTATTTTGATTTAAAAAACACCATAAAACATAATTCGGACCAAAATAACTTCCAAAATTATCAGTCAAACGAAATCAATGGATAAACGAAGGCAACACTCCACTGTGCGGCCACCACTAATACGGTGTCAGCACTATTGATCTAATTTGCTGGTGTTTATGTGTTTGCCCGCCGGCGACCAGTTCTCATTACCGAAGTCCGGATCGTATATCGTAAATTCTATACGATGTACGGTACAGCCATTTTGTAGTTTACTCCGGTCTGGAGGACGTTGATTGTTACTGGGTAATAAATAATGTTTACTTGTGTTCGTGTGGTAGTATGGATTTTGTTGGTTTTTGCTATAAATTTTGTTAATTTTCTATACGAATCGTGTTGGGAGAATTTTGATTTAAGTATGTATATTTAGGAAACAGGAACAGAAATTTATTAAATAAAAACAATACAACAAATAGTAAAGTAACAATTTGGTTTAAATTGCAATTAAACATGTACAAAACTTAAATTAAGGAACATTATTAAATTAAGGAACATAATAATCACATAACTTAATATAAATCAATTAACACAAAGTACTTATCGTTATCGTTACCGCTCGTACATTTTGACATATTCCTCACATATGTCGGAAGTGATAACAAGAGGGTAGTCGTATCGAACAAACATTAAATGTGGACGGTAGTTGCAACTAATATTATTTACGGCTTTTAAATGATGAGAAGCATGGAGCAGTGCCTGGGACTTGCGACCACAGGTGTAGGCTTCAGGGATCCCTTTCCGATATATCAACACTCGCCTTTACTGCTCCAGCCCAGTGCAATTACAAATAGGTGTTAACCACATTCATAATTACGATAATAATTGATTAACTAAATAATCAATTATCCGAATAGTCGAGGTTATGTGGCAGAGTACGAGCAGTACTCTGAACCACACCAGAGCCAAGACTTCACGTAGATAATTATAAATAGGTCTTAACCACATTTATAATTAAAATAACAATTAATTAATCAAATAATTAATTGTTCAAATAGTCGAGGTTAGCCAGTGGTGGAGCACGAGTAGTGCTCCGACCCACACCAGAGCCAAGACTAGATGAATAGTAGAATAATAAGAATTGATGACGCTATCGCGTCAAAGTGGCGTGATGGGTAAGTGTCATATAGGAATCTATACGTAACCAACATAATATTCCTAACATTAAATAACATTACTAACTGTATATATTATATTATTACAATTGCTTGCTAAATCTAATAATGTCCTTGGATTTTATGGACACAACATATACGGTTCAACTATACTCGATGGCTGCACTCTGCGGCTGTGAGTTCTAATTCAATTCGAGCAAAACTGAGAACAAATAAATGCAAACCGGCTAAGTGCGAGTCGGAGTCGCGTAAGAAGGTGCCACTATCTTAAAAAATAGCAAAAAATCACGTTTGTTGTATGGCCACCTAATTTAGTTTTAAAAATAAAAATCTGCTTTACGCTATATTTTTAGCCAAACAGCAGGGTAGACAGAAGGAACCCAGTGTTAAGACACTTTGTTCCCTACCGATTCCGAATCAATTCCGCCGTAATCTGGAGCCAATAAATGGCAGAACTAAACGCCGCGGTTTGCCTCGACACCAGAGCAAAGAAATGGATATTCGTTTTATTTTAATTTAATTATTAGTTTTTTTTAAGAAAATATAAAACGAAATATTTTTTAAACATTTTTAAAGTGTTATTCCACACTTAGGAAAGAAAAATACTTATTTAGAAAACGTATAAAAATTTGAACGTAGCGGGACTCGAACCCGCGCCTCCTGGAAACTGTATTACTGTATTACACTTTACTGTAACTGTAACTGTATTACACTTTAAAAAATGTTTAAAAATAGACAACAGATGTCAAAAAGATTTGAAGACACTATACAGACATATTACATTTGCGAATATAATTTTTCTTTTCATTCTTTCGCTCACGTGTCTAGAGGGTGAGGAGAGGGCAATCTGAACTAAGTAATCAACTTCTTTACTAATTTATAAGTTTAAACAGATGATTTATGGACTATAACCACCAGGGAGTATTGGCTCATTTGCAGTCTGATGTTTGTAAATTATACAGTATTTTAAGTATGGTACGTACATCATACTTGGTAAAAACATATATAAAAAACCGGCCAAGCGCGAGTCGGGTTCGACCACCAAGGGTTCCGTACAAAAATTAGAGGTCTCGAGTTTTTTGTGAAATTCAAGCTTAGATTAGCCTATTATTTTTTAGGATTTAACCACAAATGTATCGTTTTAATTTTTTTTTCTGAATTAGTATTACCTGTAAATACTATCTGCCAAATTTCATAATTCTAGGTCAACCGGTAGTCTATTAATTAAATGCTTAAATAGCTAGAAAACTCAATATAAAATACCAAGTAAATACCGAATATTATAAAAATATATGTAAAAGTGATCTAACAAGATATTCTTCCCCTTTAACCGGAGCCTACGCTCCCGTTGGGGGTGCCTTATCGGATACCAACCCTCTCATTTCACCCCCTGGGTGAGGGCGTGGCCACAGCGGGAGGGACGCGCATGCTCAATAATAAAAGATGGCATGATACATCCAGATAAATAAGTTTGATAGATTTAACTCCCTTGATAATATGGGATTTTTTGTATTTTTATATAGAAAAGTGTAATTTGTATTAAAATTTACATAATTTGTGTTTACCGTTAACGAGTAGCTTAATAATTGTGGTTATAAGAATTATTGTGTTTCCTTATATGGTAAGAAAATCTTTAATTGCGCTACAGTGCACATTATGGATATACTTATGTATACGTCGATGTCGATGCTTTGTACAGTATCTACCTAATGTACAAAATACGAATGTCTTTTTTAGCAGGGTAGGCAGAGGGAGCATAGAGTTAAGGCACTCCGCTCTCCACTTTCTGCCAAATTCTACAGGTATTGCCTGTTGAATAGCGAAATTCAATCCGCGTTTTGCCACGACACCAGAGCCAAAAAATGAAAATTTGAAATATCTCATTTCCTCGAGTGTAAATCGAACCTACAATCTCATTGCGGATGTACATACCTATATATGTAAGTGCCTATGTTCTTAATTTATAAAATACGAATGTAATATACCATAAATAGAATGCCGTATATGGTATTTTGAGGTTTTTTCCTATAATGTAGTGGAATATATTATTAAAACAAGTGATTTTTATGCAGGCACTAATCAGAGATGACTTTTGTAAATTACTACTTTGGTAAACATTAAATGATTATACTATAGTAATTTTAATTTTTTTTTGACATAAATATTTACATAATAAATTACGTACCTACATTATTTTAGAATAAATCGGCACACGCAAAATTAATTTAATTTACGTTATTTATTCTTTTGTAAAAATCTCGCACGCAGTAGGGCACGGAGAGTGTTAAGACACTCCGTTCCCCACTTTCCGCCGAATTCTGGAGGCATTGCATGTTGAGTGGCGGAACTCAACGCCGTTCTTTTACCTAGACGCCAGAGCGTAGCCCAGCTCAGCAATGAAAATATAAATGTAAATAAATATTTCATTTCCTCGAGAGGGGATCGGACCCACAACCAGTCAGTTTTTAGTACGGAATTTGCAAAAATATTTTCAATGCATAAATAGGTACTGTGGACTATGATCGACAATATTATTTCAGTTCATAGTTTCAATAAAAAGTATGCGGCGTTATATCTCCCTACCGAGGACAATATATAAAGATACATCACTACATTCTTTTATTTAAATGTTGTCTTTTAAAATAAAAATAAAAAAACGTGATTTTTTCTAAAAGAAAATGCTTAACCTCCATCTTACACCAAAATCATACTAATATTATAAACTAGCGGCCCGCCCACGGCTTCGCCCGCTTAATTGTTTGAAACTAAAAAAAAACGACCAATGTTGATATTTGATATTCATAAAATATATATAAAGCTAATTATTTATTATATGTATATATTTTTGTAACATTACATTCTTCTTACCTATGTTATGTTTTTTAAAGCTCTGTTAAATGTCCTATTGTCACTTAATAATTTAATGTACTGCTTCAGAAACAGTCTTAAATGTTAATTTGGGTAAGGATTCGTAATATTCATTGTAAAATAACTGTAATGTTTGCATATTAACTCCTGTACAATTTTTAAATTAGTTACATAACATGTATATGTATTATATTATTAGCTAAATGTACAATTGGTAAATATGTACTTATTACAGAGTACACGTAGAAAGGATGTTTTTAGGCATTTTTATATAGATTTATTTCAAACGAACGAACGAACCAAAAAATCTATGTATTTGCTTGATATCTCTTTGAAGATCAAATCGTTCTTTATCTCTGTGTTGAATTAATTACGATTTAAACTTAACTGTTATGATTTATGAAGGTAATCTCCACTAACAATTCAATTTTGTTTACTTTATTGTATAAAATATTGTATAATAGTGCTTCAAAAATATATTTTTATCAACAGTCATATAACCAAGCCAGGAATCTTACCAGCGCGATTGCTATATAACATTCGCAGGCAAACTAATTGAGGCCTTGAGTTCATTCAAATGACGATAACTTTTTTTTTAATGAACCGATTTTGGTGAAACAAACTTTACTAGTTAAGTTGAGTTAAAACAAAGCAAAAATGTGGGCATACATATCGACAGACAGACAGACAGACAGACAGACAAGAAATTTAAAAAAAAATATTTTTGCTTTCTATTTTTCTTTTTAAGTGTCCCTCTATCCATTTCAGTCTCTATCCATTGCAGTATAATAAAACAGTAAAAATATTATGTCTGTACATTTAGTCAATTACTAAATGTACAGACAAAATATTTTTACTATTTTATTATATACAGAGATGTGAAAGTCTGTAAGGATGGAATAAGGATGTTCGTTCCACTTTCAAGTAAAAATAGCTGAACGGATTAAGATGAAACTTCACAGTAATAAAGCTTATACATACATAACACGAGCTACAAATATCTAAAGATTTTATATAACTTTTAAGCAGGCGAAGCCGCGTATGACCTGCTAGTATATATCTATATTTGAGTCAAAACCTATGAACATTAAAAATTTGACCCCGTCGGTTTGTGCTAAGCAAATAATAACTTTCCTCTTTGTGACCGTCTCGTGACGCGAGTGACTTACCGGGCGACTGTTTTTTTAGGCTGCCTCGTGCTCGATTAAGTATTTTTTATGGTAGCGGCCGTCCGCTGGGAATCAGTCGATAGAATGATGTCGATATATGTATATATATATANTTTTTTATGGTAGCGGCCGTCCGCTGGGAATCAGTCGATAGAATGATGTCGATATATATATATATATATATATATATATATATATATATTATTGTTTATAAGCTTATGTAGGATAATTATACACATTATGTTCGTCAAAGATTTGGTGGTTAAGGATTGAATTTAATAGATAGGTACATACACATACTTTAAAGCCATAATGTTTTTTTTTGTTTCATCTTCACGCTGTATCTCGCATGAAGCAGTAAGTAAATGAAGCAGGGTAGACAGAGGGACCCTAGTGTCAATACGCTCTGCTCCTCAGTTTCCGCCGTATTGTAGAGGCATAATGGGTTGAGTAGCGGGATTTAACAACGCAGTTTACCTCGACACCAGAGCGAAGAAATGAAAATATTAAATATTTCATTTGCCCAAGTAGGAATCGAACTCACAACCAGTCGCGTATACAATCACACGTTTGTGCCCCTGCGCTGGGACTGGCCTCAATAATATAATTATAATATAATATATTTAAATATGTTGTGCTATATATTGTATCAAATTGCACTTAAAAAAACACCTAACTTCAATTCCTTGTTATAGCTTGGACATACTCGCACTATATTGGATATTTATTTATTATTATTAAAAACGGACCTTTCATGTTCTAATGGTATTGCTGAAGATATAGTATTTCCTACGTCACGTCTTTCAATATTTATAGTTTTACGTCAACTTTCTCTGGTAATATCAACGCGCGATGCCGTGTTTTCAAATCACAGTATCTGTTTCAATAAAAACAGGTAACTTTTACAATGATAGATTTAATATGTCTTTGATAACTTTACGTTTACAGTTTTACGCCAATAAAATTATAAATATATCCTCTGTGATATAAAAATACCTATAAAGAAGAAGAATTGGAGAGCCCTGTCGTGGCGCAGGGGCACAAAGTGTGACTGCAAAATCGACTGATTGTGGGTTTGATTCCCACTCGAGGAGATGAAATATTTATTTACATTTATATTTTCATTTCTTCGCTCTGGTGTCGAGGCAAAACGCGGCGTTGAGATCCGCCACTCAAAACGCAATACCTCCAGAACTTGGCGGAAAGTGGGGAACGGAGTGTCTTAAAACTGGGTTCCCTCTGCCTACCCTGCTGTGTGCGGGATACAGCGTGAAGCTGATTTTAAGAAGAATTGGAATGGTTTATATGAACAAGTATCCTTGGCCTGAGTGAGATACCCAATAGCTAAGGTAAAGAAAAACAAATATACCTTTATAACTCATACAATGTATTTAAAATGCATTTTAATAATGACAATTTTATGATACTTTTTAGGATGGAAATATAAGTTTTTATATTTTTTTAGCTTCACGCTATATTTCGCACATAACATGGTAGGCTGATGTAACCTGGGAAACTAATGCTAAAACACTCCGTTCCTATTATGACACTTCCGTTTCCCACTTCTCGCCGAATTCCGTAGTTTTTTTTGATTAAATTATAATTTTATCGATACTTTATACATTTTAATCTTTAAAGCACTATCTTATCTTTCTCTTTTTATAGTAGATGATATGCCATTGTTTGTTGATAAGGACAGATAAATGTTTTATGTGTAAGTTAAAAAAGGACGGAACACTCGGCTTCTCGATGGGAAGTGAACAAAATTCATTTTTCATTTTTATGTCACAAAGGATATTCTGTAGTACTTCAAGTATACATAATATTTATAATATTATAATAATATAAATAGATGTTAAGTTACTTAAACAAGTATCTTCTAACCTTTTTTAAACATTTTTAAAGTGTTATTCCACACTTAGGAAAGAAAAATACTTATTTAGAAAACGTATAAAAATTTGAACGTAGCGGGACTCGAACCCACGCCTCCTGGAAACCGACCAGGCGCTCTGACCACTAAGCCATACGTTCTGGTCGGTTTCCAGGTTTTACGTTCAAATTTTTATACGTTTTCTAAATAAGTATCTTTTAACTTTTCAATTTGTCTTAAATATATCGATGTTTGACGAAGCTTGAGTGATTTTTTGCAAATTTTTATATAAATTTAATAGTCTTATTTAGCATATAAAGACAGAAGAATTTGGAAGCTTTTTAAATAAGATACTTTTTAATGAACTCCATAATATGTCCAATCCAAGAAACTAAATTTGACTCACTAGTCATAATTGTATCATCATCATGAACACACTATACAATAATTTTATCCTAATTTTATCATGAGGCCGGTCGTGGCGCAGCGGCACGAGGTGTGACTGTAAAACCGACTGGTTGTAGGTTCGATTCCCACTCGAACAGATGAAATATTTACTTAAATTTATATTTCCATTTCTTCGCTCTGGTGTCGAGGTTAAGCGCGGCGTTGAGTTCTGCCACCCAACACGCAATGCCTCCAGAATTCGGCAGAAAGTGGGGAACGGAGTGTCTTAACACTAGGTTCCCTCTGCCTACCCTGCTGTGAGCGGGATACAGCGTGAAGCTGATCATGAACACACTATACAATAATTTTATCCTAATTTTATCATCAAGCTGGTCTGATGACGTAGGCTAGACCTCAAGAGCATAACTCCTCAGAGGTTATAGAAGTATAGACGGGAAATAAGTCGTATAGTTTATGATTCCAGCACATTCTACACAACATTTTAAGACTTGGTGTACAAAAATATGATTTTTTATAAATTATTATTAGCTTTAATTTTAAGGCTCACATTCATTCGAAGAAAACATATATATTATTTATTTCAAATATATTTCATTCCTAGGTGGAGTCGTAATGTTAGGTTACGTTCCGGCACTTAACACGCTATAGCACTGTTTGGTTTAAAAAAAAACCGGTTAAGTGCGAGTTGGACTCACCCACCGAGATTCCGTACCAATTTCACGATTGTAGTCAACGGGAAGTAAAACTTATTTAAGTTGACAAACTTAAGTTTGCGGGCATAAGCACTCATTTTGCAAGAAATGAACTACAAATGTATGTTTGTAATCATTTTATTTATGGTATTTCATAGATATATATATTTTATACATAAATTTAAATTTTTCGCAATTTTTCCTTTATCTGTATTATAACACGTTGCTCGGAATTACCCTGTATGTTTCGATTCTCTTGCTTCTTCTTTCGAAAATTTGCGGCATAAACGGCTGTATTTTTATGTTGCCTTGGCTTAAAAGTTTGATGGTTTCAATGCTCCAAAGGGACAGTAGACCTGAGTATTTATTTTCAGCTTGATACCTCCACGCGTTCCCGAGAAAAAGGGTCTTGACAGACGGACAGACGGACGGACAACAATGTGATCTTATAAGGGTTACGTTGTTTCCTTTCGAGGCACGGAACCCTAAAAATGACTGATGCTCTTTGAAAAGTAGGATTATTATTTATTTTCTTCTCAAAATTTTATAAGTTATCCTTAGGTTTACTTTGGATCTTAATTAGAATATACAACTTAGATATCGATACCCAAAAATATTTTAATTCTTATAAAATCCATTTAGAAAAGTAATTCTGTTTTTAATTAACTACTCGTTACACTGTGGAAGAGAGTTCAAGAAAATAGCTAGTTTCGATTCATTATTCTAGTCGTATATGTATCTGTGCTACTGTGACCATACTTACGGTATCCTTTAGAGTTTTCATATTAATATAATATACGAGACTCATATTGTCTGATTTTATTGATACATAATTATACCAGGATGTTAAGTTCTATCACTCAACACGCAATGTCTCCAAATTGCAGCGGAAAGTGGGAAACGGAGTGTCTTAATATTAGATTCCCTCGGCTTACCCTGATATTTATGAGATAAAAAACTCACTATTGTGGAAACTACTCTATATAGGTATATTTTATATAAGTATATTTTTTTCACAGACATATCAGAGCAGTCAGTGAGAACCTTGTATTAGGTAAGGCGCTTTATTCTCCATAATATAATATATCATGTAGGTGTGTTACTAGTCTGTATGACTGAAAGCGCAATGCTGAAATTGATGTGTATTTTTAAACTTTTCATTCTATCTTTACATCACTGAACACGCAACCTATTGAATTCGGGTCTGCAATGAGAGACGAAGCGCAAAGTGTTTTTATATTTTTTTCTTAACTTTACCAGAGAACACACACACTCTGTTCTCAATTCTCACTCTCCGTTCTCTACTAAATTACCTAATATATTGTACGTTAAATATCATATTTATGGTCACTCTACGCAAGCTGCAGCGCAGGCGGTCTACAGTCTACACTATAAAGAACGGAACTGGTTCTCAGACCTGAGGCGGCCGTGTACACTGTGCTTGAGTCGACGTGCACCGTAGCGATGGTGTTATGGAATGGCAAGTGGATTATGTTTTTTTTTTTGTTATTTTTGTATGAATCTGATGATATATGTCTGTTTTTTTAAGCTTCACGCTATATCCCGCACACAGCAGGGTAGACAAAGGAAATATAGTGATAAGAATCTCCGTTCCTCTATTCTCAGCCTAATTGAGTAGCAGAACTCAACGATGCACTTTACTTTGGAAGCAGAACAAAGAAATGATAGTATTGCACCTGTGTCACAAACAATCTCTATTCTTCTAATATTATTATTTTAATTAATATATAAAATCTATTTTAATCTTAAAAATTTAATATATTTTACTATACTCGTGTTTAGTTAAGTTTTTGAAAAATTAAATCGACAGTGAAATTGCTTGCTGTTTATGAAGCTACATATATTTTATTATATTGATTTTAAATTACTCATATTTTATTCAAATAACAATAATATAGTTTTTTTTATTAAATTATTTTAAAGGCAATTCTGACTGTCAGATCGCGTTTGATGTAGTCAATACACGATTTGGAAGCTCTGTGTTTAAATTCTTTTTTCCATTGTTATCAATAGCATTTCATGTTAATTTTTGTTTCATAATTATTAATATTAGTTTTTAGTGTATTGTAAATAATATTTGTGGTAAGTTGTTAATTATTTTCTTATATTATATTTTTTTCCTTATGTGTCATTTTTGACAGGAGGAATGGATGTTAGGCCAGAACCGGATCCGCCTGATCCGGGCGAAATTTTTTACACTCCAGATTCTGATCTCCCTTCTCCGAATTCATGTTCCCGTAAACGCCACAGTATAAACCAAAATTCTGGTTCTTTAAAAATGACTATTATTGATCCTTCCGCTGCGATCCCTTCGATCCAGACAATCCACGTCAACCCTTCCTTGGATGACCTCCTTAATTTTTACCATGACTCTGATTCCGGCCCTTATATTGTTCATGTCTCTCGTCTAGAAACAGAGCCATTGGCTGGTTTATCTATAAAGGCTCTTAAATTTGGCGAGTTTCTTTTTAAAAATAAAATTCAAAATATTAACAAAGAAGGAGTTAAAAGCATAGGCCGTAATAAAATTAGCATAGAGTTTTTATCTGCTGATGCAGCCAATAATTTTATGTTAAGTCCTCTGTTAACCTCTCACAAGTACAAGGCTTTTGTCCCTACTTTTAGTATTACTCGTATGGGCTTGGTGCGGGATGTGCCAATAGAATGGTCCATGCAAGCTTTCACTGAAAGTTTGGAACTTCCGTCTGGGTGTGGTCCTGTTTTAAAAGCTAGGAGATTGAATCGGAAACAGGTTGTTGATGGTGTTACTAGTTGGGTTCCTACCCAATCCGTAGTTTTAACTTTTAGAGGTCAAGTTCTCCCTAAAAAAATTTTCTTGTTTTATAATGCTCTGAATGTTGAGCTTTATAATTTACCAACTATTCAGTGTCATAATTGTTGTAGGTTTGGTCACACTAAAAACATCTGCCGTTCCAAGCCAAGATGTTTTAAATGTTCCCAGCCTCACTCTGGTGAATCTTGCTTAATCTCTGGTCATAATATTACTTGTCTCAATTGCTCTGGCAACCATTCTGCAATAGACCAGACTTGTCCAGAACACACTAGGCAACGTTTAATTAAAAGTGCAATGTCGCAAGAAAATATTTCTTTTTCCCAGGCTTCTGCTCAGTTTCCTCATTCACGTAAGCCTTATGCTGAGGTAGCAAAACATCTAACCTCACACATCTCTCCTCCACCTACTCAGCCCTCTCTTATAAATTCATCTACCTCCAACAATCATTCTCATACCACTTCCTCATATAAAAAAACTGTCATCAAACCTGCTCGTCCTCATTCTCCAAGACCACTTGGCTATGACAAAGTAGGTCATCAAAATATTATCTCTTTAGATTCGTCTTCTCTTGGTAATGGTTGTGCCATTAATTCTTCCTCATCTCATTCTCCATCTACTGAACAACTCTTGCATACTCTTTTACTCATTTTGACAAATCATCTGTCTCCCATTCATAGTATTAATAATCTACCGAACAACGCAGCTCCTATCACCCTTAATACTCCTTCATCCTCCATTACTCTTGCTCATGGACCTAGTAAAAATAATTCAGTGGAACTGTAAAAGTCTCTTTCAGAGGAAACCTGAAGTAATTCACCTGATTCGTGAACATAATCCTGTTATTCTTGCCATCTCTGAAACCTGGTTGAAGCCTGGTATACGGTTTCGTGTGCCAGGTTTCACTTGTTTGAGGGATGACAGGAATGATGGGTATGCAGGTAGTGCATTTTTAATTAATCGCTTGTTTCCTTTTTCACGCGTATCCCTTCCTTCTCATAGCTCTAATTTTAATGTTGTTGCAGTTAAAGCCTTTGATATAACATTTGTTTCGTTTTATATTCCCCATCCTGATTCTTCCCTAGGTGCAGATATACGGTCTATTTTATCAAGTCTACCCCGGCCACTCATCGTCCTGGGCGACTTTAATTCCCATCACACGGCGTGGGGATGCCATCACTGTGACAGTTTTGCGTTACAGTTATTGGACATTTTTGATGATGCAAATGTCTGTTTTGTTAACGACGGTTCGCCAACTCGCAGAGTTTACCCTCATCAAAATCCTAAAAGTGCAGTCGATTTAACCCTTTGTTCTCCTTGTTTGGCTCCTTCCCTTAATTGGGAAGTTCTCTCATCATCTTTCGGTAGTGATCATTTTCCCATTATTGTTACTTTGTGCAATAAATCATCCCCCCCTTCCGTTCCAACCCCTCTGTTGCCTTACCGGTTGAATAGAGCCAATTGGTTGGAGTTTTCGTTATTTGTTGATTCCCATCTCCGTAGTTTTCCCAATGTTAGTGCAGATAATTCTTTGGCTTGCTACGAACATTTTATTAATATTTTATACTCCGCAGCTGATTCTAATATTCCTCGTAAGCAGAATGGGTGTAAATTATTATCATCTCCTCCTTGGTGGGACGAAGAATGCACTGCTGCTATTAAAATTCGTAAGGCTGCTGAACGGAAATATATCCAGTGTATGACCTCCTTTAATTTTATAGTTTACAAGAAAATAGCAGCCCAAACTAAAAGACTATTTAAATCCAAAAAGAAAAAGGGTTGGCTTCGGTTTTGTCAGTCCTTGCACCCTCGCACTCCATCCTCTATAGTTTGGAAATATATCAAAATTTTTCGTTCCTCCATTACTGATTTTCTGTGTAGCATATCGTCCAATGATTCTTCTTGGCTAAAAAATTTTTCGTGTAGTCTTGCTCCTCCTTTTGTACCTAACTTCGATTGCTTTAACTCTCCCCTCCCATCGGAGGTTAATGTGATGGATATCCCCTTTTCTATTAATGAGCTTCAATGTGCTTTGAATGGCTTATCTGACTCTTCCCCTGGTGTAGATGGTATCCCTTATTCGTTCCTTATAAATATTAGTATTCCTGCAAAAAATATATATCTTTCTATTGTTAATTCTTTTTTAGAATCTGGTTATGTTCCTTCATCCTGGAAAACTCAAATTATTATACCAATCTTAAAACCTGGGAAAGATCCCAAAGAGGCTTCTTCCTACCGTCCCATTGCATTGTCTTCCACGGTGTGCAAAGTCATGGAGCGCTTAATAAAAAATAGACTTGACTGGATACTGGAATGTAGGGGATTACTTTCTAAGTCCCAATTTGGATTTAGGAAAGGTCTTGGCACAATTGATAGCCTTAGTGTTCTCACCTCAGAAATCCGCCTATGCTTTGCTAAGGGCGAATATCTAATAGGTGTTTTTTTGGATATTAGCTCCGCATACGATAGCGTCATTCTCTCTAATCTTAAAATTAAAATGCTTAGACTTGGTCTCCCTCCTAAATTATCTCAGTTCATTTTTAATCTATTTACCGACAGATCCATACGAATCAGGCATCAAGGCATCCTTCTTCCTCCTAGATCTCTTTGGAATGGCCTTCCTCAGGGCTCTGTGCTAAGCCCTCTTTTATATAGCTTTTATACTCATGATTTAGATAAATCGGTTGATAGTTTTTGCAATATTTTGCAATATGCAGATGATATTGTATTGTATTTTAGTTCAAAAAACATCAACGAAATTGTAACTAGACTCAACTCTGCTTTATATTATTTAGGTGAATGGCTATCTATGCATGGATTGTCATTGTCGGTCCCTAAAAGTAGTGTGGTTATTTTTACTCGTAAAAGACATATCCCTGATGTCAATATTGTTTATAACAATCAAAGTATTCCGGTTCTTAATTGCGTCAAGTTCTTGGGTGTGCTTTTAGATTCTAAACTGTCTGGTTCTCCACATATGGATTATGTGTCCAATAAGTGTGAAAAAAATCTCCAAATTTTACGTGCTGTATCAGGGGTTTGGTGGGGTTCCCATCAATTCACGTTAAAATTGTTATATAACGCCATTATTCGTAGCCATTTTGATTATGCTATATTCTTGTTGGACCCATGCTACAGGTCTGCTTTAAACAAATTAGATAAAATTCATTATAAGGCTCTAAGAATCATCTTAGGAGCTATGAAGTCATCCCCTACAAACGCCATGCAAGTGGAATGTGTTGATCCTCCGCTCCACCTTCGTCGTCAATACCTTTCCGATCGCTTTATATCTAAAGTGCTGCAGTCTTCTTCCCATCCTTTGATTAATTGTCTTCATCGTCTGTCCCGTGCCATTAAATCACCACGCCATTCTTCTTGCATTTTAAAAAGTTTCCATAAATTTTCTTCCCTTTCATCTTGTATTTTCTCTTCTCCTATTCGCTCTTTATATTCTATTTCGTTTAGTGCGCTTACATATAATCCTACTGTGTTTACGAGCCTGGGTATTGTCAAGAACGATCCTGGCGCCAATATTAAATTTCAAATTAATTTCGTTAAAAATTGGCCAGATTATATAGGCATTTTTACAGATGCTTCTAAGTCATCACATAATTCTAATGTTGGGGCTGCCTGTTGGATCCCGAAATACAAAATTATTTTAAGTTTTAAGTGTCCCCCTGAAACCTCTATTTTTTCTGCCGAATGTATTGCTTTGCTAGAAGGCATATTGTTTGCAGAGTCGCACAATCTTAAAAAAGTTGTTATTTTTTCAGATTGTTTAAGTGCTTTACAATCTTTGTTGCAAAATCCTTTCCGTAGCAAATCTAATTTTCACCTTGTGTTTAAAATTAGGGAAGCTTTGTATCGATGCCACGTACAAGGGGTTCTCTTGTCGTTGGCATGGATCCCGAGCCACTCTGGTATTACAGATAATGACATAGTCGATTCCCATGCCAAATCTGCAGCGTCCTCTGGTCCCGTAACTCATAATTTTATTTATTCCCAAGATCTATTGTCTTTGTCAAAATCAGATTTAAAATCTTCATGGAATTTTTTTTGGAATAAATCTGTATTAATAAAAGGTAAATACTACGCGTCCATCCAACCGGAAGTTCCAACCTTTCCGTGGTTCTCTCGATATAGGTGCGCCAATAGATCTGTAACATCTACTATTTGTAGACTACGCCTAGGCCACGCGTGTACGCCTCTACATCTAGCTAAATTAAGGGTTAAAGATAATTCTATTTGTGAGTGTGGTTTGGAGGAAGGTTCTACGGATCACATTGTATTTAATTGTTCAAAACTTAACTATTCTCTTTATGATATCCTTCCTCTTAATGTACAGCGTCCTGTTAATGTAAAATGTATATTAGCTTTAGTTTTTAGTCCTTTTATTAGAATGTTGGTAAAGTTTATTGTAGATAATGACATTAAGTTATAGTTGTTCTCAATGTGTGTGTATTTTTTTACTATTTATTTTCATTTGTACATTTCTAATATAGCGTTTGTTTGTTTGTTTTAGTGTTTGATCCAGTACATCCACCACCTTATCTATAATTCATAATATCACTCAAAATTTACTGCTTCATATCATTCGTGTTTTTTCTACTATACGTGACACTGGCAGATTATTTTGCGCCTGTCATCGCAAAATCAAGCCATTAATTAAAAAAAAAAAAAAAAAAGGCAATTCTGACAAGAACAAATTATTTTTTATCTATTTTTTGTCAGGTTATAGTTACAATAATTTGACACTACTAGATAAAATTATTTCTCGAAGCCAAATGTAGATCTTTTAAGTTACGTAATATGTTCCTAAAAATAATTTTCCATATTCCATGTACTCTTAAAACTTTCTTTCTTTCTTCTTTGTTTATAATTAATAAATGAAAAAGCAATTTAAAAAAATCTCTCGTACAAAAATTACTACTATAAAATCAAATCGTCCAAACTTCAACCAGACCACTATACGGATTATTGGTATCTTTTGTAGAGGAACCATAAAAACTTTATTAGTAATTATAAAATATCGCTAAAAATAAAATGGTGTTATTCTGCAATCTTTCTATCTAGTTATGCTCAATAAATACTTTAGTGGAATAAACACCGTTGTAGCACAGTTGCGATGTGTCTGAGTCAGTGTGTGTACTAGTGAGTTCGGTTTCCAATAAAAAAACTTATGTACATATATACTATATAACAGATTTGTCTTTTTCTTAGTTTGATTAGACAAAATGCAGCGTTGAGTTACGCTACCTATCGGAACCGTCGTGAACAAAGAATGTCGTGAAAAGAGACTATGATTTCTTTTCTCTGGCTAAACATATTCTGAAAGACGCAAGTTTAAACTTTTCACAATTAACATTCCACGAACAAGTATCACAGTAAAATATTATGACGACTTATTTACAGCCAATACATTAAATTAAAAGCGTCATAAATTTTTCGAAAGGTGAAATGAATAATTCGAAGTAAGTAAACGAGATTAATAACGACGACGACTAAAGACGAGTATAAGACTAAATTTGTGTTTCGAAAATCATTTAGTTTTTTTTTATTCAAAAATTAGAAGAATGGAGAGCTTTAGTTATATAAATAGCTCTTGTATATGGTATTCTCTATTTTAGTGTGAAATTAGCAATATCGCCAACAAAATTATATTCAAGAAATATTCTAATATATTATAATCGATGGATAAAAGATGGTGAATGAAAGATAGAAAAGATTTTTTTTTATCTTTCTATAGTATATATATAAAAAAAATCTCACCCTACCCTGTTGTGTGCGGGATACAGCGTGAAGCTGTTCTTTTTCGTCCATATTAGAACTAAATCTGCCCATTAACCATTCATATTGAAACTATTATAATACAATCAATTAACGAAGCGGTTTCAACACTAACGCATCTGTTGTCGAAACAATTCGTTTAAAAATTGCATCACAGCCTTTCACGGGAATTGTGAACAGAGACGTTACTGGAAGGATCGGAAAATATTTTTTAGTATATTTTTTTTATTATACCGATCGAGAGAGCTAATAAATTTGTAAGAATTGAGGCCAGTCGTGGCGCAGGGGCATAAAGTGTTCCTGTAAACGCGACTGGTTGTAGATTCGATCCCTATTTGAGTAAATGAAATATTTATTTAAATTTATATTTTCATTTCTTCGCTCTGGTGTCGAGGCAAAGCGCGGCGCATTGAGTTCTGCCACTAAACACGGAATGCCTCCAGAATTCGGCGGAAAGTGAGGAACGGAATGTTTTAACCTACCCAGAGCAGAGATAAAGAATGACTTGATCTTCAAAGAAATATTAAGTAAATACACAGTTCGTTTGAAATAAAGATTCACTCCCCCTCCCCCCCTCACTTAAATTTTAAGTAAATATTTCATCTCCTCGAGCGGGGATCGAACTCACGACCAGGCGGTTTTACAGTCACACTTCGTGCTCCTGCGCCACAACTGGACTCCTTTATCTGTCTTGAATTAATTACGACTTAAATTTAACTGTTATGATTTATGAAGGTAACCTTCACCAACAATTTAATTTTGTTTACTTTAATGTTTGTACTATAAACAATAGTGCTTTAAAAATATATATTTCTATCAACAGTCATATAAACAAGACGTTTCGAATGTCATTCTTTAGCCAATAATCTTACCATCTTTTAAATAAATAAAAAAAAATGTTTTATCATATCACTTCGCAACAAAGCGAAAAGAAAAGATAGGAGTGAAATCTATTTTTACACGGACATTTTCTCTAAAACACCGGGAAGATATCCATCAATAAATAATAATACTAATTAAAATGGGTTAAAAGACTGCTTTAAAAGACCATACATCTTATATCAGCCTCCACGTGATATTGACAGACGGACAAACTGACTACAAGGTTTCCATTAATAAAAAACATACATTAAAAAAACCATTAACATATCTGTGTAAGTAAACATACCACTTCCATTTTTACTAATCTATGTACTTTTTTTTGGACCAACCGAAGTTTGTCGAAAAGACGCGACCGCTCGCGTATCATTTTGCAACTATCTTCAAAGATAAAATGGTCTCTTACACAGTTTTAATTAACTGCCAGAATGTATTGGAATCTTGACACTTGGGTTATGGATTTATTGAGCTTCTATACTAATATAATATAATAGATTTTATTATTTCAATTTCAATATTAAATTTAATTAACAATTTTAGTTCCACATTTTATCTCGCACATAACAGAGTAGTTAGAAACAGAAAACTGGAAACCTCGTGTTAAAATACTGCATTAAGACAGTTTGTTACTTACTTTGTGCCGAACTCTAGAGGCATTGTGTGTTAAGGTTGTAGAACTCAACGCCGCGGTTTGCCACGTTACCGGACCAAGGAATTGAAATTAGTCAAGTGGAAATCGAAGTTGTACGTTTGTGCCCCTGCGTGTGCTCTCATTCACTAAACTACAGAACGAAATTATGATAGTTTCCACGTTCAATTAGCATTAAAGGATTTTTTAATTTTACACAAGAGTCCGCGAAAAACTGGATAGCTTACCGAACTTAGTGTTAAGACAACTATTGAGCCACTCACACAGAATGGCTCCACAATGGACGAGCGGAAATTGGGGTACGGACCCCACTTCTCGTCCAATTTTCGAAGTTAGAACTAAACAATTTAAAATATAAGTACAGCCATATAAAACAACCACTAAAAAGAGTGTGTAAATTTGTTTGAAAAAAAAAATATGATCAAAGTTATGATTATATTAAAAATAATTTATAAAATATTAATAGTACTTTTATTTACTTTAACTATAGAGTAGAACGGTATTTATAATATATGCTTAGAATTTATTATCGTAGTAGGTACGACTACCTTCATATTATATAAATTAAATAACATTTTTAACCTAATACATACAAACACAAGATATAATTTTGAATACTATAAGAAATATTAATAGTTTTAAAGCATTATTAATCCTTATACTCTACCGGCGGAAGTATAAAAATATATTAAAATAAATTTTCTCAATACATATATGGATCGTAAAATGTTAACTGTGATAAGAAACATGATGCAACTGAAACCTGTATTTGTACTAGGATCTAATATCGTCGGTTAAAATTATGTTAGATGCAGAAGATAATTATGAGGCCAGTCGTGGCGCAGAGCTACAAGGCTGCGCGGGTTCGATTCCCACTCTAGAAAATGAAATATTTAAGTTTTTTATTTCTTCGCTTTGGTGTCGATGTAAAGCGCTGCTCTGAGTTCCGCCACTCAAACACGCCTCCAGAATTCATTGGAAATTGGAAAACGGAAGTATATTAATAGAAATGGAGTGTCTTAACACTAGGTTCTCATTTTTCCTTTTCCGACCCAGCTATGTGGAGGATACAGAGTGAAGCAAAAAAAATTAAAAGTATTCATTATTTTCTGCTTTTAGAAACATGAAATGCAAATATGTAAAATATTTATAATATAGAAGTTTGGATATTAGACTCCGTTATTTAATAAGTATAACATAGGTAAGGTGCCTATACCATAGAAGATCGCTCTAAATGTAATTTGAATATGAAATATTTAAGATTCTCATTTAATCGCTCTGGCAACGTGGTAAAGCGCGGCGTTGAGTTCCGCCATTACACATGCAGTGTCTCAAGAATTCGGCGGAAAGTATCTTAATTGGAACTGGAAAAATATAAAAATACATATACACTTCTAACCGAATAAATGTTTTTTTATTGTAAATTTATATAAGATCCCTTGCTGGATATATCTTTTATCGTAAAAACACCAAGAAAAGATTCTTACAGACGCAAGTCATAGATTCACCGATTCTTACAGACACAGGTCATAGATTCGAAACTCGACATAACAAATATTAGTTGTGATTTTCCGTAGTGTGGTGTCACCATACTTGTACGAATTTATGAATGCTATTAAAATTACACGTCGGTATATACGAGTATTTTTCAACTGAGTGTTCCCTACAATAATGCCTTCGTCACATTTTTGTTTGCATATATTCCGGGAAAACTGCCTATATAAATGACCAAAAGAATATTGTCTAATAATATTTCTAGAAATGTATTGTAACTATACAAAAGTATGGAATTACATAAGTCGAGAGCAGAGTTACCCATTTAAAAAACATAAACAACTAACCGCTATGATACTTGTTTAGAATAATACTAAGTATAATATATATAATCTATAAGAATATTGATTATTCTACAATATCTAACAGTAGAGGGCGTCATGGCGCAAGCATGTGGTATAGTCACAACTATAAACGCGACAGATTTTGGTTCGATTCCCAGTCGGAGGACTGAATTATTATTTATTATTATTTTAATTTCTTCGCTCTGGTACCAAAGTAAAGAGTGGCGTTGAGTTCCGCCACTCAACATGTAATGTTTTTAATATTCAGCGGAAATTGGGATTAGATACATACACTCACAGCGTGAAGCTGAAATAAAACCGATTAAATGCATATCGGACTCGCCCAACAGGGCTTCCGTACCAATTTCGGGAGTGTAGGTCAATAGGAAGTACAATTTACAAAAGTAATTGTATGAAATGAACTACAAATATAAGTTTGTAATGTTTTTTTTCTGTGAAAGGTAAATTATAACTTACTTTTCCTTTTTTCAATTTTTTCTTTATTTGTATTTTAAGTACCTTTTAAGTTACGGGTTTGACAGAGGCCAGTCGTGGCGCAGCGGCACAAAGTGTGACTGTAAAACCGACTGGTTGTGGGTTCGATCCCCACTCGAGGAAATGAAATATTTACTTAAATTTATATTCCCATTTCTTCGCTCTGGTGTAGAGGCAAAACGCGGCGTTGAGTTCTAGCATTTAACACGCAATGCCTCCAGAATTCGGCAGAATTGATTTATTTTATTTGATTTTAAGTTATGGAACCCTAATAAAATAGTTTACATCAAACGACTATTCACGTTTATAAAATTAACAAATACGAGTTTCCAAAGATAATTATCATCGATTTTACGGAAGGAAATAAACTTGCTAATTTATGAATAAGTTGCGTCTATTTAGATAAGGTACATTTAAAATGTAAATATATGTATACTTGCCTACTTGTCGTGTGAAATGTTAGATAACGAACGAACGAGAGCACAGGCTTCAAATCCTATACCCTTTTTTTTTTTATTCACTTTTATCGTATATTTATTTAAGAACATTTGTCATCTTCACGCTATATCCTAGACTAGTGTTAAGACTCTCCACTCCCTTCTTTCCGTCGAACTCTAGAGGCATTGCGTGTTAAGTGGCGGAAGTAAACGCCGCGCTTCCACGTCAGAACGAAGTAATGAAAATATTTAATTTTTTATTTCCTCAAATAGAACCCACAACCGAGGCGTTAACAGTCACACTTGTGCCCTTGCGCTACGACTGGCCTCAATAAAAGTCCAGGCTAGGAATCCATAGTGACAAATTTCTTCTCACTGTTCTATGTTATAATTAGAGATATATATATTTTTTATATTCAATTACTTATATCAACTCAGATATCATAAAATAAATATGTTAAATATATTATTGCAACTTAAAGCCATCTTCAATTGTGGTTTTATCTCAAGGCAATTATTTTTATTTCTCCTGATTTACAGGATACACTGCGGCGTTGAATTCTATCATTCATTACGAATTCAAATGGAAAGTGGAGAACAGTGTCTCAAACTCAAAAAAATTACATTGAACGTAGCGTTACGTTCAAATTTTTATAAGTTTTCTAAATAAGTATTTTTCTTTCCTAAGTGTGGAATAACACTTTAAAAATGTTTAAAAAAAGATACACTTAATTATTTTGAGTGATTAAATATGACTTATAAATTAAATTGACAACAAGTAACGAGATCCAGTCGTTTCACAGGGGCACAAGCATGCGACTGTAAATGCAACAGATTGTGGATTCGATCCCCACTCGGGGAAATAAAATATTTATTATTTTCATTTCCTCGATTTGGTAACGCACAAAGTGGGGACGTGTGGTCCGCAATTCAACATGCAATACCCCCAGAACTCGGTAGACAATGGGGAATGGAAGTGCCTTAATAGTAATAGTGTGTCTACCAATACTAGTGTGAACACTAGGTTCCCAGGTTCCCTTTACTTACTCTATTAATTTATATGTGCAGGATACAACAGCGTGAGCTAAAAAAAAACAAAATAACACAATACAACTTTAATATATTGTAATACAAGCTTAGTTAGTCATTTTGACTTATTTACGGCATATACTAAATTAAGCTACAAGAAAATATTTCTCATCACGTATCATAGTGGTTAAGGTTACCTAAGGTTTTCCCACTTAAAGCTCTATGTAGAACTACTCGTTATTTTAGATTCCACGCACGTGGTAGATTTATGATTATGGGACGCACGAATCCTGGTATCATATGTATGAAGTCAGTATGAATTCGATGAAATGTACTTGCAAATAAAAAAATGTCTATTTAAGGAAAAACCGATTTGGTGTTCATTGTTTAGTCACTGCCTTTGGTATTGTTTTGACATGTTTAAACAACTGCACTCACCATTAATTTTTATATTATATTATATTATAGTATAATTATTTAAACACGAGATAAAATATAAACAAAAATATACTGTTTCTCAAACTTTTATGTAACTTATGTACTTAGTTTCTATTTAATTTGGTCCACGTTTACTACTGTTTTAAAATATTAAATCAAATCAGCTTCAACAGCAGCTGAATTATCAAGGCGTTGTGTGTCATGCCACTCAACACGCTATGCCTCTAGAACTCGCCTGAAAGTGGGGAACGGAGTATCTTAACACTAGGTTCCCTCTGCCTACCCTGCTTTATGCGGGATACAGCATGAAGTTGATCTTTTTTCAATGTAACAAAAACCAAGAACCAGAAAAAAACCTTTACACTTAATAAAAGAAGAAATTTAATAAAAACAACAATTAACAACAGAATCATGAAAATTCTATGAATGATTATATAGAAATATTCTATATATCTAATAATAGGAGAGTATTATAGATATACAATATATCTACTATACTCTCCTATCAGCAGGTTGTCCGATGGTAAAAATGGCAGATATGATCTGACCAATGACAANGAAAAAAAAATTGAGCCTTGTAGGGTTAATATAAAATGTTTGCAGGACCTATGCTTTACAATTTATTATAGCAGTTTATTTTTATAAATACGTCTTAAGATTAAGAACAAGTTGGCTTTTGAGTGTTTTTAAATGTAGTTGACATTTAAATATTATTATTAAAAATTAAGAAAGTACTGTGGTATTTATGCTACTGTAAAATGGGGTGAATAGAAACATTTTTAGATTTTAAGTTAAATTTTTACAATAAATAATCATTATTTTTGATTATTATATTCATTTCTTTTCTTTTCATTTCATTTTAAATTTTATTAAAATTGTACATTGCATATCATATTGCAATTGTTGTTGTTGTATGTGAGAATTTTTTTTCATAGATATACTCAAATTCAATTAACTAATAAGCTCGATAGACACCGTTCTATATATATATTATTATTTATAGTGCTATCAGCGTAAAATAAATCAATAGATAAATAAATAGATAAATAAATAAATAGATTTTTTTTTACTTACTCTAGTAACCCCATCAATCGTGACCTATAAAATAACCTTTTCTATGATTCGTTTACCTTTTATCTCATGTCTTCGTCATTAGAGTATAAATACGTTTCAATTGACATACATACATATCTTCACTTTTATTTAAGTTTTATATTTTCGTTGATCTATTATTGTTTGTTTCTTAAGGTCAATCTTAATTTATAACTTTCATTTCATTAATAGACGTATAAATTTTATGAATTATTTGTATGAATGAGTCTACTATAGGTATGTCTCAATGCAAAGAAATATATCCCTTATTATGTATATATAAATGAACTAAGTTTACCCTCATCTCTTTTTGCCGTCGACTGCGTTCGCTATTTTTCACGATATTCCTGTAAATCAGTGCAAACGCAAACGAAATCTGGGAACCTAGTATTAAGATTCTCCGTCCCCATTTAGACACATCCATTCCCCTTTTTCAACAAAATTCGTCTCTTCAACCAAAACGCACAAACAAAAAACTTGATAATTTAACTAATTATATTCATTATCATACTTATTCCTTCGTACAAAACTTTCACCCAAAAGAAATTAACATTCTCCCATAAAAATTATATAGCAATTCTCAAGTTCAAATGACACTGCTTATACTCGAGTAGCGGCTAAATGACTCTAAGTACAGTCGACCATTAAACGAAGTCGTAAAAGAAACACCTTTTGCAAAAATTTTTAAGTATGAGTATATTTATTGAGTATCGGGATTGAGATACAATGTAATAATTTTAATACAAATTTCTCGTATATATATAATATTTTGTAATTGAATAATCGATTTTAATATCGATTACAATGTTATATTGCGTTATTGATATTAATTCGGACTAGTTTTGCTTTCTCCTCTTATCGTCTTTCTTCACTCTTAGTCTTTTGAAATAAAAAAAAGCTTTTTCTCACATAGCAATTAGAGGGAGCGCAGTTAATGTACATTTCAAATTTTCGAGACATTGTATTTTGAGTAGTGGAGCTCAACGCCGCGCTTTGTTTATCGTAGTGAGAAAATGAAAAACATTTCAACATAGTCACTCCTCTGATTGGCGATTAAATTATCGCAGCTACAATCACACGCTGTCCTGCGGCGCCACTACGGCTTTTTTTATTAGGATATATTATGGAGAAAATCTAATATACATATAGTGGCACTGCTCCGTTTCTCATTTTCCGCCGAACTTTGAAGGTATTCACTGGCGAAACTTAACGCCGCGGTTTGCTTGATTACTGAGCGACGAAATGAAAATATTGAATATTTCATTTTCCCGAGTGGGAATCGAATCCAAAACCTGACTACAACTATGATTGCATTAATCAACAATACATTTCAGAATCAATTATTTCGTATAAATATCATAGGTCATAAAAAAAACAAATACAATTTTATATCATGATTTATTAATTAAAATAAAAAAAAATGTACAGAACGTAACGTTACTTAACCGAACTAATATTAAATACCTGAGCAAACAATAATCATATTTTACTGTATTAAATGCGGTTTTTATGTAAATAAATGAACCACTTTACATTTTTTATATTTTTTTTGACGTTAAAATTCGAGGGCAACATAAACGCGAGTAGATTAAATTACACAGTTTTATATATTTTTAATTATAAAAAATCTTATTAGTAATACAATACCGAAGAGCCAAACATTATTAAAAGTGTTCGTAATGTTCACAGTAACATTAAAAACTTATGTTATTTTAATAACTAAAACTAACATTGCTTTTTTTTATTTTAACTAAAATATTTAAATAATAAATAACACGTTGTTATTCATAAAATAGTCACATTATTCACAATTTCTTCGTCACACAAATTAAATAACACTGAAATCTCGAACATAACATAAATCTAAATTATTACATAAAACCTTTAATTTTGATAAAACTAGTTTCTTAAAATTTGGACGTAAACAAAACACTGCACAAACAAAACCTTATGAGATCTTTACGAAAACCAAATCGACGTCGCAAATACGTACAAACATACACTAAGACATTTTTACTATAATAGTATGTTAAACTTTCATCTAATAATACTTCAAAAAATACCACTAATTTTATTAGTAATAAAATAATATTAACCTATTTACAAAGTCTTACTTATCACTGATACGCTTAAATATTAATAAAATTAACGTCTCATAATATCTTCTATGCTAAATCCCTTTTTAGGTGCACTTGATTGACTCGTTCCTGGCTTAGGATTAGAGTTTGGTTGTATTCCAACGATGTTTTTAATCCCGTTTGCGATTAAACTGGAGTCTGCGTTGTTATGTTCCTTAGATGTGGCTTGTGAAGAATCCTTGGAAGTAGTAACAATTGTAGAAGTACTGGGTGCTGTGTCTTTAGGTGGAGCATGTTTTACTATCAAGTCTTGGGCAACAGTTTGCTGTGGGCCTAGTGCGGAATGTGGCAATGGACCATAAGAAATTTGGGGATGCGGAGGTGGCAACGGCAAGCCAAATTTATGATATGATGGCATGCCCATCATTGTTGGTGGAATGCCGACCATCACTTCGTTAGCACCCATAGGCGGTCTTGGCATAGTCAAATTAGTAGGTTCAGGTGATCGACTTCTATACACAGCTGCACATGACCTAACATTATCGCCCATATCCGGCGGATGACTTCTTTTTCTAAACGTACTGAGGTACATTCCCGTGGGACCTGGGTCTATAGGTGGACTAGACATTTGGTTAATTTTTGCAGGATCTGGTGGAACAACTTGGTGTAAATCACGACGTATCTGCAGTTGCGGATGTCTTATTTGATGTTGTTCAGGCATATCCGAGTAACGCATTTCTTTTTCCATGATTTCATCTGTAGTGTATCTTCGTTTTTCATATAAATCTGAAGATGGTATTCTATGTTTTTCATGCTGTTGTGGACGCATTGTATATGGACTTGCTCTATCTCTTGGTTCATTGTGATGACAATGAGTTCGTTCTACTGGAGACGGTGAAACAGCTCGAGGTCTTTCTTCGCTACGTTCCCTTCCAATGCTTTCAATTGAAGAAGAGCGCGCTCTTCTTACAGGTGAATGTTCCGGTGATGAGAGTTCTGGATCATCATCATCATATCCTGGTTCTATAGGTGAGCCTGGTCCACCTATATCTTCTTCGCCAACATCTAAAACATCCCCAGTTGGAACATCACCCACTGCATGAGTCAAAGCATGTCGTCTTAAGTCACAGTTTCTTCTGAAAACTTTACCACAAGAATTACACTCATAAGGTTTGTGGTCGGTGTGCGTTAATAGATGTGTTTTCAGATTAGACCGCTGATTGAAACTTCTGCTGCACACAGGACATTTGTGAGGCGATTCCTCCATATGAAGTATCTTGTGAACTGCCAGAGTTCTGGACTGGCAGAATCCTTTTCCACATTCCGTACATTTGAACGGCTTTTCTTTAGAATGAATGTACCTATAACAAAAAGAAAGTAAAAATTAGTATCATATCTCAACTGCGTTAAATTGAGTTCTACATTATTACATTCTCAGCATTTATCGAAAACCTTTTAATCACTGATGCCATAAAGTATCGTGGTTTAATTAAATGGCTGAGGATGGGAGGAGTTGTACCGCGCATACGTTCCAGATTGCTGTAACTATGTATGTAAGCATATATATACATAAATGCTATCGATCTGAGGTAGGGACGGCACTGGAACGTAATATATTTTTTAGGAGTTTCTATGTTGACATTTTTAAATAATAATGATTTACCAATGAAAGTGAATCTATTAATTGTTTTCGAGTTGTAATCCCCACATAGCAGGGAGAGAACCTGGGAACCTAGTATTAAGACACTTCTGAGTGTTGAGTGGCGGAACGCAAGTTTGCCTTTTGCCTCGTTACCAGAACGAAGAAATGAAAATATCAAATATTTATTTTTTAAAGTGGAAATCCAACCCACAACCTGTCGCGCTTACAGTAACACGCCTGTGCTCCTGCGCCACGAATCATAATGGCCTCATTATAATATGAAAAAGTCAAAAGGTTTAACTAATCATTCTAAATATGTAATATTTTGGAACAAGCTCACAAGATTAACAAGTGACTACGATTTTGCGCAAAGCCACCTTGAACGTGATCTGAGTAATTTGAGCCTATACACTCAAGGCGAGTTTAGACGGCGCAATCTTTATACCTACCATTTTTTATTGACCTCTACATATACAGACTGCGGTATTACAAAAGTGGTAAAGAAATGGCAGACGAGACCATTTATATTTGGTTCCGTTCCACAAGAGTTCCAGTTGAGCCGAATCGAATTGCGTTAAAAGCATTTTGTGGCCAATCACTTCGATTAATATTTTTAATGTAGGAAGGTATTGGGTTGCAAGTGTCGACAAAGTTAAAATTTTTGTCTTAATTACTTTAAGAAATGGAACATTTGTTCAAATTATGCCTTTGGAATTAAATAAAAGAATGTTAATTTATTATTAAAAAAAGAACAAAATTTATAAAATTATAGATATTGCAAGTGAAGATTGAAGAAAATGTCTTAAAGGAAGTTTATTTCATGATATAATTAACAATTGCTTTTTTTATTTTTTTATTGAAATTTAACCATTTATATTTTTTGTTTGACATCTGAAAAAATCTTTGAATCGTAACTGAATAATAATTATATCGACTAAAACCATCAGATTTACCTAATACGTGATACATATTCCAAAGTGGGAAACATAATACCGCCTTAATTATTTAAATTAGACTTAAAATGTTCGGAGACGATAAACATGAAGGACCCAAGTGAGGCGCATTAATGATAATGGAGCCAGGGTCCTTAAATTCTTCGTTGTCAGGCAAAGAATGTGCCGCGTAAATAATATATCATTGCTATGGGAGATAAACAAAAAAGTGTAATGACCTCAACCATCTCGCGTTACGGTGGGTTTTGGTTTCATCAAGATTGTGTTTGATGGTGTCATGTCGTCATAAAGCTATAGCTGAGATTTATTATATTCTTCATATCTAATATTTTTCGAAAATTTTCTCTCATAGTTTTTATTATAGCAAGAAATAAATAACTGACATATTCGGATGCTATCTTGGAATAATTCAGTAGATTATAAGGATTAAGCTATTATTTGGAAGTTTTATGGATACTTATTGGTCCGAATAAGTCAAAATATTGTCTTAAAAATGGTTCAAAGCTGTATAACGTTTAGTAAGATACTTAACAATATTATATGTATTCTTTTATTGGAGAGGATAAATCTTTGGAAAGTGAATGTGTAAAAAATCATAAATCTAATTTGCAATATCAATTTCAGCTGTATATAATATAGCACAGTTAACACGATACGATCGGATAGGTACGGGAAGTTTAAATTTTATTGCTTGAATTTTCAATTATAAAAGTCTCACGGTCACGGATATTATTAAAATGATAATATTATCGGTTATTGTTGAATGTTGAGAGACGTATAAGTGAGATGTATGTAATATAACATTTATGTTTCTGTTAATATAAAATTTATTTTCAATTATAATTTGCTAGATTATTTTTTATATACGTATATTTTTTATATACGTATACGTACCAGGGCAACGAAGATAAATAATAAGTAATAAATAAACTGAATTTTAGCAAAAGGTCATTGTTCATTTGAAAACAAAAAAAATTAAACCTTTTTTTTTACTTAAACCAATAACCGAAATCTTAAATCTAGAAGTGACCTCGCATGAAAACTTGTTTTCTTCTTCAAAAATCCTGTTCTTAATCATTCATTAATCGAATATAGAAAAAAACGGTCCAATTAAATAAAAAACTGACATTAATATCAGTCTCTAAACGACTTCCAATAAATTAGAAATATTTAATGAACGTGATATCTTTATTCTGAAATGAATTGAGAAATCTATGCAAGATTAAGACGATACGTGGGATGACGGATTTGGAACCACTAGTCGGACAACTTTACCGAGATCAAAGGAGCCGCTAGCATATTCATTAACAAAGCAATTACTGACTTACTTTGAAAACGTTAGCTCGGAAATCGACCAAACCATAAAATGTACAATTCTTACTAACTAAACATTACAATTCACCGCAATCTTAGTAGAGAGACGCTGACCACCAAAATAACTTAAGCATTTGTATTTAATTTAAAAAAACAGCTTCACGCTGTATCCTTCACGTTGCAGGCTAGGGAGAGGGAGTATAATGTTAAGACACTTCGCTCCACAATTTCCACTGATTTCGGAGGCATTGCGTTCGTATTTCATTAAAACAAATCAAATATAAAATTTTTAAATTATTAAAATGAAAAAGATGATAATCGTTAAGTATACACATAATTAATAACAAAACAAATATCTCGAAACCCCTTATCGCACCAGTTCGATCACATTTGACGTTAAATAAAATATAAGTAACGTCTGTCTCTTCTTATTATACTTTAAGATAAGGATCTCGATGGACAGTCGCTCAGAATCCCATCAAGAGCCGGTGCGGAGATTAAAAAAGTGAGGTCCAAAATTACAGAGAGGACTGTGGTCTCGAGCTTGGCTAATGGGTTACATTAAAAAATATTTTCCATTAAGGTTACCGGTTATATAATGCATTTTGTTCGGAGGGACACTGGTAAGATGGCGCCGGAGAAATTTGAGAGAATACGTGACTCATTACTGAAGAAATATGATTTGTAGTCTTAGAGACCAACGAAAGGCCGAGGCCATCGTGGCACAGGCACACAAAGGTGTGACTGTTGTGAGTTCGATCCCCACTCAAGGGAATGATTTATTATTTTTTAATATTTTCATTTCTTCGTTCTGGCACCAAGGTAAAAGTCTGATATTAAGCTCCCCCACTCAACATGCAATGCCTCAATGAAAAAATCGGTGGAAAGTGGGGAATGGAGTGTCTTAACACTGTTCCTTCTGTCTGATATTGCGGGATACAGCGTGAAGCCGATTTGATTTGATTTAAAAGACCATCAAGCTGGAACTTATGAAACGGAGTACCAACTTGAATAGTTTCCGCAAAGTTAGCTAATATATTGCGAAAAAAAAAACAAATATCCTTTCATGAATCTTTTTTAAATTTTTAAAGTGTTATTCCACACTTAGGAAAGAAAAATACTTATTTAGAAAACCGACCTGTTCGGTTTCCAGAATGCGCGGGTTCGAATCCCGCTACGTTCAAATTTTTATACGTTTTCTAAATAAGTATTTATATTTTTATGAAGTTAACGAAAACAGCGGTCACTCAACCAAGTTGTATTAAAAACGTTCAAGTACAAAACTCATTGAGGAAACGCGCCGGCGTTCGCCTGTACGACGAAACAGGTTCTCAAAAACGTCCTCGTTTCGTTTTACAAACAGTACCCACAACTGTTGTGACAGCTAAGCGAATATGGACTTGAATGTTTGGGACGAACGTTTGGATGTTTTTTTTTAAATATTTTTTTCTAATTAACTAATAAGAATTAGTAGCATTTTTGTTAAGGTTACTTACTAATTGTATCATATGGTATATTAAAATAGAATCATATTTAAATTTTAGTGAAAATTAAAATTAAGTTAATTTAAGTTTACCTACAATATAAAAAAAAAACTTCTATTCATAAAAATATTTAATATTTTTACCTTAAATATACATTTTTAGCTACAAAGTAAAGATCACTTCGAAGTGGACAATGGGCAGGTTCCTTTGCTGTTAGATTAGGATAAATGTCACGTACATTTATTTACACAAGCATTATATTTGATTAAATAGACGAAATTTCCAGTAAATCTTGTTTTGTAGTATACAAAAATTCATAGAAAAATTATATTATTCTTTAATCTGTCTGTATTTTACACGCTCTACGTTCAAACGCCTATTCTTCTGTATTCCAATCAATTCTTCTTATACTTTTTTTTGTATACGGTACGAATCGAGTTGACCATCTGGCCGCTTAAGTCTTGCCGCGTTTTGAAAGTACTAACCTTGCCTTAACGTAATATTTAACTGTTCGGCAACAAGTTTATTGCACTAAAGTGTATAATTTAGTTTTAAATGCTTATTAAGTTAATAAAATTTGTGCGACGGAATTATTTAATGAGATTGCGTTTTACGTTTGAACGCTATTATTTACTGCTTAAATAGTTAATAGTGCTGTAACAACGTGTAATTTTTTTTCAGCTTCACGCTGTATCCCGCTTGTAGCAGAGTAGCCAAAGGGAGCATAGTGTTACGAGACTCTGCTCCTCATTTTCCGCCGAATTCTGAAGGCATTGCGTGTTGAGTGGCGGAACACAACGCTGCACTTTACCTCAACACTAGAGTGTAGAAATAAAAATATTTTATATTATATTTATTTTTTTTGAGTGTGGATCGAACTCTTAACCTGCGCCTGCGCCACGACTGGCCTCAACATATAAATGCTGGATTAATTACATTTATTTAATTTTTATATATAAAAAAAATGTACGTCTTACAATGTTGTATACTATTACACTATAATCTTCAGGAGTACCTAAGTTTTCAAGTAAAGAGAGCAGGTCCGCGCGGTGGAATGCGAGGTCAACGTCCCATCCCCACCAGCCCATCTCTAAGCCTCTCGTCTAGATTGATGAAGCCTCGGATATCGTTTTTCTATTACTTTATTATATTTATTGCCTTACATCAAAAGATAGCTAGCTCCGTTAGTAATATGAGGTATTAGCGTATGGGTGCTAATGATGTCTTGTTTTATAATTGGACACATGGATGGTGGGGCGAGATGCAATTTGTTATTGTCAAGAACAGAGAGATGAGAGATGTTGTCAAATATTTTTTTGTCTATATTGTGAGGTGAACAAAAATAGTGACCAGTCACTTATTGTAAATAAAACAAGTCCTAAATATCAATATATTATTTCTACATTGTTATAATTGTAAAGTTTTAAATGTAATTCAATTTAATTTAACATATTATATAGAGAAAATTAAATACACCGTTGACTCCATTAAACTTGTCTAATACATCCCACTCGCCCACACTTTCAGTAGCGGACGGAAATACATAAATTTTATACCAGAAATGGTCACCACTGTATATTAGATCGTTGTAAGTAAATCAAAACAGTAGTAATTAGCATAATCAAACGATTTTAATAATTAAGAAGAAGATAAAAATAATTAACGAAATAGTTTTAGTCTAAAATACAATATTTTCTTATATGATAAATGAGAAACTATCAATCAGTTTCACACTGTATCCCATTTATAGCAAAGTAAGCAGAAGGAACTTAGTGTTCACTCCGTTCCCCATTTTCCGTTGAATTTCTCAACGCATTCCGTGTTGAGTGGCGGAACTCAACGCCACGCTTGGTGCCAGAGCGAAGAAACGAACATATTAATAAATAATAACTCATGCTCCAGATTTAGGATCGAACCCACACCTGTTGCGTTTACAGTCACGCTTTGTGCAACTGCGCCATTGACTGGCCTCGAGTATATTCTTATATGTTATATGGGAAACTATTATGTAAAATTTTCTTAGGAGATAAGCAGTCAAAGAACTTAATAAGTTTCACGTTAACGCTGTATTATGTATTATAAGACTAGCAGAAAGAACTTAATGTCAAAATATTCTTTCAAAATACGCGCGACGCTTAACAGCCGCAGAACTTAACGCCGCGCTGTACCTTACTTGTGAGCGCAGAACGCAATTCCGAAATGTAAATCATTAATCACTGGCGACCTAAATGTGGCTGAAACTTATTGTTATATTATAGCCAAATTTAATATATTTTTAACATAAATTCTAGCCTATGTATTGATCTGATGTACAAGCTATATTACTATAAAGTTTAATCTTAATCCGTTTAGTAGTTTTTGCTTAAAAATAGAAGTAACTTACATCCTCCCAAACATTGTAATTTATAATATTAAAAAATCAGCTTCACGCTCACGACACTCCGTTCACCACTTTTTGCCGAATTCTGGAGGCATTGCGTGTTGAGTGGCAGAACTCAACGCCGCGCTTGTCCTCGACACCAGAGCGAAGAAATGGAAATATAAATTTAAGTAAATATTTCATCTCCTCGAGTGTGGATCGAACCCACAACCAGTCGGTTTTACAGTCACACTTTGTGCCACTACAATATAAGTAGGAAACATTTTAACCTTTAATAAGTACAAACAGGCTGGTACCATATTATAAAGAAATGTGTAATAAAATGTAACATCTTTAAAAACCAATTTTATCATTTTAAACATCTTTCACAAATTTATATGTATAATTTAGAAAGAAATTTGCAACTAAAGTCTATAAATAAGATTAATTTACTTCATTAAAATGAATAATGTTTAGAATAATTTGATGTTTTTTCTTCAAATATGCAAAAAGATGGAAGAAATATATGTATATAAGAAGCTTAATGTGTATAAATTGCAAAGGAAATAGTAATTTTATATAAGTTTATGATAGCTAAACAGATAGATATGATGACTATTTTTGGGTAAATTTATTTTTATTAAAATTTCTGGGCTGGGCACGACTACTATTGGGACACGGCCTACCACCAGTCCACCACCTACAACTAACAAAGAACACCCAGAAAGAAGTAACTAAAATAACTAAATAAAACAAGTTAAAAAAAAGCCGCGGTAACGACATTAAATATATAAAAGTACTTAAGCAACCGTCGCTCGTCGTGTAAGCCCACGCAACTCTTATCTCCTTCTTACGATTAGCCGCCACTTTAGAGGCCTGTGCACATTTTGTCCGACACGTATCCAACTATCATAGACACTGTCACCGTAAAACAATGTTTATACTAAAAGTAGTTTAAAAATTTCTAATTCAAATGTAAATTTAGCTTCTATAAGTTGAAATTTAGTTGTGATTGACAGATATTTCACAATTTAAACTTGATTATACATATCACATGGTATGTCATGTGCAGACGATATAGGGAACCTGAGAACCTAGTGTTAAGACATTCCATTTTCCATTAAGACACTTCCGTTCGCCTTTCTTCTGATGCGCAAAGCAAGGCGTGTTGCGTGGTGAAACTCAACGCCATGCTTTTCCTCATTACCTCGAGTAGGAATCGAATCAACAACCATCACGATTACAGTCAGACGCTGGTGATCCTGTGCCACGACGGCCTCGACCCGATTAATTACAATTAAATAGAATTTGCAGCTTAAAAAGTCACGCAAAATAAATAGGATTATTTAAAGTATAAAAGCGATTTTAGCTAAACATTTTAACTTAAAAGAAAAAATCATTCACTTTAGAAAAAAATATTTATATGAACCTGCAACCACTACCCAGCATAATATTTAACAATTCGTGTGCACTAATTCTAAGCACAATTTGTCAGCTACCATCTCTCAGGAACGGACGCCAACGCTCGACTTTCATCTAATTAGCATTAAAATAGACTACGGCTTGAAATATTGGAGTCGTCGTGGCGAAATCTTTAGTGTCCCTGTAATTGTTCTACATCGTTAGCTGTGGCGACCGCTTTTCTTCTGTTATTATGGGAAGTAACGTTTTCGTTATGGTTAATATGGTAATATTTTGTGGTAAGTCGATATTAATATATAATCTGTGTAGATACTTATATTATATATAGAACATTTTTGGTTGTTCGTTTGTAAGTTTATTTTAGAATGTTGCTTTATTAGGTTCTTTTTTAAAAAAGCTTCTCACCGTGTTTTGTAGGTTGTAGGGAGGCAGAGGTAACCTAGTGTTAAGACACTCCGTTCCTCACTTTCCGCCGAATTCTGGAGGTACTGCGTATTGAGTGGGAATCGAAACCAAAAACTGTCGCGTTAACAGAAAGGAATAAAATGTGCTTGTAGTAGTATAACAAAATATCTAATATTTAAAAAATCATTCTCAACTCTGAACCTTAATAAATCTTTTGAGTTGATATTTATGTAACGTTATTGCATATTTTACTCCGAAAAGAATAAGATCGTTCTTTTATTATGTATATATTATAAATAAATAAATAAATCAGCTTCATGATGTATCCCATACACAGCAGGGTAGGCAGAGGGAACCTAGACAACCCCACTTTCTGCCGGATTCTGGAGGCATTGCTGTATTAAATAATTTAAGCTATTAACTAAAGAAAATAAATACAATAATGATTACTTTACAATTATCCAATTTAAAGGTATTCAAGGTAATGTAGATCATAAAAAAAAAACAACATACAAACAAGCGGTAGCAAAACGTTTACATTGTATGACATAATGCAAATTAGTTAGTGTGTTATTCACACGTTATTTTTCAACGACTCGACTGGCATTAACGTTCTGGTTACTAAATATTTTTTGTTGCGGTTTTCAACAAAGCGAGTTCAGTTTTTTTTTTGTTATTTCTATAATTCTGGTTTTAGCTACCAACTAGTGTATTATATATTTTTTTGTTTAAACTATAAGATTTATGTACAAATATGGGTTTTATTCAATTTTATTCAGTAAGAATTTAATTAATGAAATCTTATATGGTGACATGGGGTAAGCTCACGTCTTTTTCCACATATCATGTTGGTAGTGTTAAGACACTCCTTTCAACACTTCCCCACCCAACTTTCGAGACATTACACGTTGAATGACGGAACTTAACGCCATACGTGGTCTACTAGGGTAGAAATTTTAATAATTTACAAATAATCATTTCGACTGAGCCAGAAAAATCGAACCCACAACCTTAACGTTGAAAATCAAACGCTGTCCCACTACACTAGCCTCTATTAAGACATTACTAATAAGACAAGATTAATTGTATGCCATCTTATCAGTGTCTTACAACTAAACATTTGTTATTAAAGTTAGAAAAATATGTTTAAATTAACTTGTTCTACACTTTACTATAGAATCATCTTCCTTAATAGAATGAAATTATAAACAAATATATTTATTACAATTTATCACAATCTTTTTTAAAATGCCACATATGTACGTTTTGGTTTTTGTTTAGGGCTCTATTGATCAATATAACATATCTGAGGCCACTCACGACCTGGGCCCTTGAAAGCTCATCAGTTTGTGAGTTTGATTCTCACTCAAGGAAATAAAATATTTAATATTTACATTTCTCAGTTCAGGTTCAACAAGGCAAAGCGCGCCGTTGAGTTCTGACACTCAACATGCAAAGCCTCCAGAGTTCGGCGGAAAGTGTGGATCGGAGTGTCTTTACACTAAGTTCCCAGGTTCCCTGTGTCAAACCTGTTATGAATACAGCAAAAAAATATATATCCAAAACTTCCGTTACTGTGTGACTAATTGAAAAGTTGAAAGGGGGTATCAAGAAAAGTGCAGTCACTTTTCTGTATCTCGCTCGGTGTCCTTAAGTCTAGTAACACTGTAGAGGTCATTAAGATAAGAATTGCTAAATGCTTTCTATGTTTTATATTTAAATATTTTAAAATAAAGAAAAATCTACTGTGGTACCTACTAATACATATTTTATTTTCATATTTTTTTATGTACATATTTTACCTAAACGTTACTTCAATTAATCAATATTATTCATCAAATTAATTATTGATTAAGAAAAAAAAAACAAGCAGAACAAAAAATAATAGCAACATATCCAGCAGCAGCCTAACTACATTAAAAATCCGAAAAAATCATTAAAAATCATGACAAACTTAATAAGCTATTACATACAAAGAAAAAAACTCAACTTAAAGCCAAACTCAACTCAACTATACAAAGAATAATCAACATCATCACAAATCTCAATGACTTGAAACGTTCGTAATTATCGTTTGTGATGAAGATAATGCGTCATTAACGTATCACATACATCCGATAGCTAGTTAGCGTTTTGCGTACCGGATTTACGATTACCTCGTTAAGACGTAACGTAAGTTAAACATAAGCTTTGTGCAATCTCGAACAACTGTTTTATATGACAGTAGTGGCCCGGCCGCGGCTTCGCCGGCTTGAGCTATGTGATTTTTTTAGCTTCACGCTGTACTACGTGTTCCCCACACACACGGAGTGTTATAACACTAGGTTCCTTCTGCCTACCCTGCTGTGTGCGGGATACAGCGTGAAACTGATTTATTTTGATTCACGCTGTATATTACATGAAGTTGAGTAGGCAGAAGCAGTTTAGAGTTTAAACACGTTTAAACACGTTTAGAGTTTAAATCCTTACTTTCCGCCGAACTCTGGATGCGTGTTGAGCGTCGGAACTCAATGTCACGCTTTGCCATGACACCAGAGCGAAGAAATTAAATATTAAATATTTAATTTCCTCGAGCGGGAATCGAACCTGTTGCGTTACAATCACAGGCTTGTGCCCTGTACCATGCCTGACCTTAAAGTGAAACATAAGTTTTATGTAATCTCGAACGACTAACGAGGCTACAATCGTTTTTAGACATACTGAGAACAACTTATATTATAAGGATAAAGTTTTGGTTAAGATTAATAGTACTATTTTAGTTTCTATAATTTTCATTTATTAAAACCCGGAAATAGAGAACGGAGTATCTTAACACTAGGTTCCCTCCGTGTGCGGGATGCCGCGAGAACCAGCAGCAGCTTTTTTTAAATTAAAATCCGAAAATGTTTGAATTCAATATTTTTAATTTGCAGGATTTAAATCTGCCTTAGGAATTCCGCTATGATTAAATATTAAATTTGAGGCCAGTCGCGGCGCAGCGGCACGAGGTGTCACTGTAAAACTGACTGGTTGTGGGTTCGATCCCCACTCGAGGAGATGAAATATTTACTTAAATTTATATTTCCATTTCTTCGCTCTGGTGTCGAGGTTAAGCGCGGCGTTGAGTTCTGCCACTCAACACGCAATGCCTCCAGAATTCGACAGAAAGTGGGGAACGGAGTGTCTTAAGACTAGGTTCCCTCTGCCTATCCTGCTGTGTGCGGGATACAGCGTGAAGCTGATTAAATTTCTATACGTTTTCTATAAAAATATTCTTCTTTCCTAACAGTGGAATAACTCTTAGAAAAAAGAAAACTATATTATGATTAACATATTATTTAAGACTATCCTTAAAATGCACATCGCGTCTCAATCACCAACGTCCAAGCTTATATAAAATTAGATAAAATTTACTGTTTTCATATATTATAATAATACTAAAAAACTAGTATTTCCCACAAAGTCATCGCTGTTTAGAGTGATGCCATGGTAAAAAATTAATAGAAAAATAGCATTTCGTCTTCCTAACATAGTTTCACGCTACATCATTAATTTTGAGTCTGTACCAAAGAAATTTTAGTATTCGTCGCGCGGCCATATAAAAAGAGCTCCGAATCCCCAAAGCCGGACAGGTAACTACGTGGACAAAAAATAAATGAAAAATACCTACTAATGGAGCGCGGCAGTGGTTGGTCCGTGCTTGACGTTATGTAGATGGATTTTTAGTCTTGAGCTTGTTATGTTATTAGGTTTTAGATTAAATATATATTTGTTATCTATATTTATTTAGTTTATAATGTTGAATTATATTTTTATCATTTATTTATTTATTAGCAAGTAATAGACTTATTTAGACCTATATACATTACCTAGAGCAGTTACAGTGAAAATAGATTCAAGTTTCAAAACTGATATTTTAAAAATATAATTTATTCTAAAATGTCTTGCAATACATTTATACCAATATTATGTATTGGTACATAATAATATGTATTGCAAGAAATTAACAAATAAAACTAAGTTTTCTCCATAATCAACCATTAAATGTAAAATCGAAAGAAATACTAGAAGCAACCTTACACCCAAATTACAATGTAAAACACAATCAAAAACAAATCGTTCAAAGACAGCGTACCAGTACTTCTATAATATCAAAGTAGTCCACAGCCGGTTATGCCGCAGCTATAGCGGCATAATGGGATCGACGGCTCGCCGCTGCCGCTTCACACTCAATTTCACCTCTGAGTGACGCAAACATTTATTGTGCTTACTTGCTGATATCAGGTGCTTTACCTATGTCTTGAGACGTCTTTAGGATTATATTTATGTTGATTTTTTTTCAGGTTCACGCTGTATCCCGCGTATGGCAGGGCAGGTAGGGGAATCTAGTGTTAAGACACTCCGTTATCCATTTTCCACGGGATTCTGGTGATATTGCGTGTTGAGTGGCAGAACTCAATGTCGAGTTTTCGCCTTGGTCCCAGAGCGAAGAGAAAATGAAATATTTCATTTTCTTGAATGGGGATCGAATCCACAACCAGTCGTATTTACAGTCATACACTTGGGCCCTTGCGTCAAGAATGACCTAAATATAAATTTAGATACTATGGTACGAATTTACTCCTCACCATATTAACTACATAAAATATAAGCCTTTAATATTATCATTATTTCCTAAAATGAAAAATCCAATGGCGCCCGCTGATCTTTTTTCAATAAAGAAACGTGATACAAACATCTTTATACTTGAATAATTTTTAAACAGTCTACATTGTGAAATTTAAGACTTCGTCTGACGTCTTCTAATAACCTATCTTTTGTTTTGGTCGATTTTTTAAGCGTATAACGTTACCTTATTTTTTTTAAAAAGGTGATTATTAGAATTAATTTATATATTAACTAACTTTTTGAATAAACTTCTATTACTCTTTTAGAAAATATATAAAACTATGAATGTAGCAGAAATCGAAACTCAACGCTGTACTTTGCTTCGTCACCAGAGCGAGCAAATGAAAATATTAGATAATATATAATTTGCCTCGAGTGGTAATCGAACCCAGAACTTCCTAAACGAAAAACGTGTCCTGCGCCACGATTGGCCTCATTCCATGTTGTAAACATATTCCATTTACTGATAAAAAGAGTAACAAACAAAACGTTAAGCCGGTGTGGAATTACTATCTGTACGTGATAGACTTAGGAGAAAAAACAAAAAATCACAAACAACCAAAAAAAAAATGTAGAGTATGCTATAAGAGCAAGCGAGCTTTGGAAATGTAACAACTTGTATTGAAACTAGTTTTGAGTTATCAGATTTATGGTTGTGGCGTTGATTCATGGTTGTCTCGGTTGGCAATTAAACTGGAGTCTCTAGATATCATTAATCATATCAATATTGATAGCCCTTACGCATGAAGCCAATTACGGTGTCCACGTTGCGTACTACGGTTAATAGGTTTTTCTGTGAAAGTATACTAAAATATAACTAAAAGTCAAATTTCGATTTATATAATATAACATGTGAATTTTAGAAAGATGTGTTTAAAATTAATGTTATGTTTTAATAGTATTTACTATTTTACACTATGTGGGTATCTTCGTATTTTTTTTTTATTTTATTTAATTTCACTAAAACACAAAGTAATAGGTCATAATCAAAAATTATCTGAAGTAATAAAGATACGACAAATATTTCTATAGAATATTTAAGAATATTTTATTAGTATCATGTAATAACGTAATAGGCCCAAAAACAGTGTTGTTAAAAATGTTATCTGTTTGTCTGTGTGTTTGTTCACGCTCATCTTAGAAACTATTTTTAAAATGACATTATTGTTCGATAATTATATTTTTTAACAAAAAAAAATCACACTTCTTCAATTTAACTGGATCTCATAATCAATACCAAACTGTCATCAAACTATAATTGAAATGTATCCTTTCTAATAAATAAAAAAAAATCATCGGAATCGGTTGGCGGGAATTTGATTTATAAGTCCATTTCTCGCGCGCATACTTAATGAAAATTTACAACTTATGTGATTTTCTCCTAAATACAATTATCAGAAATGGACCAAACTAAAATGGGACCACACGGGAACCACTAATTTTCAAATAGAAAAAGAAATATCGAAATTAATACACTCAGTCAAAAGTTCTGAGGTAACAGACATAAAGAAATACAGTCGAATTGATAATGATGTACTACTATAATAAATATAATCAAATATATTTAGCCATTTTTAATCGACAAATATAAGGATATGTCTCTACATCTAGTACCATCTCTTGCTCTATAATTAAATAAACGTGATAAAAAAGAAAAAAAAAACATGAATAAATTTATTACATCTATATCACATAAACTACATTACATTTAAATCCGATATACAGACCCACATACATTTCAAAATAATTACGTAAAACGAGAATATATCTAACTTAATATATTCTCCTTTATCAAGATTAGGATTTTTATAGCTTTTTAATTAAGATAATTAAATCAGTTATCTTCATTAAAAAAAAAAAATATAAGTTATCTTCATAATTTCCAAATAAGATTGTGATCGAACTTTTAAAAGATCTTCGTAGCTCTAAGGTAAATAAAATGAAACACGCTGTATCCCGCACACAGCAGAATAGGCAGAGGGAACCTAGTGTGAAGACACTCCGTTCCCCAATTTCCGGCAAATTTTGGAGGTATTGTGTGTTAATTGGCGAAACTCAACGCCGCGCTTTGCCTTGACTTCAGAGCGGAAGTAAATACATATTTCATTTCCTCGAGTGGGCATCAACCACTCGCTTTGTGCCGCTGCGCCACGACTGGCCTCTAAGATAAAATAAGGGATGATTTATCGGCAACAGCAATTAGGCCAAGAGGGAGAGCGTTTTAATTTTGAATTTCATCCAAGTCCAATATAAAACCGGACTGGTTACTGTAATTGAGTGCTCTCGCCTGTAATTTTGTATCGTAGATGTTTATTGAAGCTTCGATGCCGTACTCTAATTGAAAGGTGTTACAGCTTTCGTAAATGGTGATTTTACATTAAAATAATTTATTTAGCTTACAGCGTTTGGTTGTGTATTAGGTAGATAGATATATTGAAATAACTGTTTTTTTTAGCTTTATGCTGTATTATGTATATGGAAGATAGTAAGGTAGGCAGAAGGAAATTTGAGAACCTAGTGTTAGGATACTCTGATCTTATAAAAACACTTCCATTCTCCAGTTTTCGCCGAATTCCGAAGACATTGCGTATTGAGTAGTGGAACTCTACGCCGGGCTTTACACAAAACAATATATTTTATTTTCTTTGATTTGAAATCGAACTCACAACTTGTCGCATTTACAGTACGCTTGTGCTTCACGGCTTGTGCGTCACGGGTGGCCTCCAGAAATTCGCTATGTAAGGCAAATCTCATTATTTATCGATTTTTTGAACCATATAATTTTATAATATAACGATTTTTTAAGTCACAAATTATTTTACTTAACTAAGACTGAGGCCGGCAAGCAATTGCGCGTTTTAAATATCTATTTATTTTTAGTAAAGAACAAAAAATAATATAGTAGTAATTGAATTCAGTTTAGTAAACTCAAGGCGAAGACATATAAACATTTAAATTACTTACAAAATCGTAGGTTTTTATACTGGATTCTTTGAAGTTACTATATAGATTTTAACAAACAAAATTTATTTCTTACAGTTTCGTCGTTATTTAACAAGAATAAAATATAATAACATTTTTTTTTCATCTTCACGTCGTATTATATATCAAGATAGGCAAAGGGAACCTAGTGTTAAGATATTTCATTCCCCATCTTTCGCCGAATTTTCGAGGCATAGCGTGTTTATAGCGGAACTCAACGCCGCGCTTTTGCCTCGGTGCCAGAGTGAAGTAATGAAAATATTAGTAGATATATAGTAATTCAATCCCCCGAATGGAATAAAATTCCTATATTTTTTATAAAATTTGAGTAAAATTTCGGTTAAGTAGGAATCTTTAAAACGTATAAACCATAGAATATTATTAATATTCACTTAAATTAAAGGTCTATATCTATAGTAATAAGGTATTTATTAGAACGCATCGATTCTATATTCTTAAATGTACCTCTAGAGATTAAGGATGGTGCTCAGAAACGGTAATAAATAACGCGATTATTTCCTTTAGAACGTACTCAAAGGCTTCTCTTCAGTTTTTTTTGATAAAAAATCCAACGAAAAACCACTTTGTTATGGAATTAAGACAAACTTTAATCTTCATATTTAAAATGGAAATCAGCTTCCAAATAAATATATATACATTATATAATGTGTAGAGTTTATATGAATAGCTCAAAATAGTGGAATGTGCTAAAATGTTTTATAGGTAATAAATTTAAGTTTTAGTGTCCGTTGTTATAATATATAAAATTTTAAATATAGAGATATTTAAATTGCGTATAAAAATTGATATGAATTTTTTTACCTGTGTCTCTCAGTTACTGACTTAGTCTTTTGTCTCTTCAAATAAACGACGTAATGATTATTCAATTTACAAATCATTGTGGTCAGAATTTTTTTAGTTTTTTTTTATTAGCATTAGGTTCCCTGTATCTGCACACAGCAGGATAGGTAGAGGGAACCTGGTCTTGTCAGTTTTCTGTAGTCTAAAAATATATTTTATAATACCTATATTTATGTAATATATTATAGAAATGTAATAAATTAAAGAACAAATAGTATTTTAAAGTTGATACAAACGTAAAAAAATATATAAAAAAGTTTAGTTTCCTAAAGAATATTGTATGGGGAAGGGCTGTACCTGCCAAGGACAACCGGTCGGTCATGGCGATTAAACCCCATCATCTACTATACTACAGATACCATCTTGTAGTAACCTTCCCCTGAGATCACGTATACATGATATATTTCGTTACAAATCTATAGAATTGTTGTAATATACAACTTTGTGCTTCTGATAGTGGCGATATTTCTGTACTACGATCAAAAGATTTAATTTTTCATTATGATAACCCTATTTATTATATATATTAATCTGCGGCCAGTCGTGACAGAGGCTCAAAGTGTGACTGTAAAATCGACTGGTTGTGGGTTCGATCCCCACTCGAGGAAGTGAAATATTTATTTACATTTATATTTTCTTTTTTTCGCTCTGGTGTCGAGGCAAAGCGGAGCGCTGAGTTCCGCCACTTAACACGCAATGCCTCCAGAACTCGGCGGGAAGTGGAGTGTTTTAACGGAGTGTTTTAAGTCTAGGTGTGGGATACAGCGTGAAGCTGATTTGATTTGATTTATTAATCTGTAAGATTGTATAGAGATATAACTGTAAAGCCCTAAAAAAATAAATTTTAAAAAGTAATTATTGTAAGTACGAATAATTAATTTTAAAAGTTGCTTAAATTTATTTTATATATCTATTGGATATCTTTTACTATCTTTTTCTCATTAACTACATATATGAAAATAAAGTCTCAAATCTCACTTTATTTATTACAAACATTTATAATTACGTACACATTATCATATCTACATTAAATCAATAATTTTCTTAATCTGATAAGAAATCATTTTGAGAATCGAAAATAATATGTAAATATGGAGAGTTTCTACCTGATATAGGTATGGGTATGTATTTGTGAGAGCTCCGACCCGACATTATCTCAACATCGTCATATGATTAATGGACAACAGAACGTCGCCTGAAATGCCTTTCTTCTATATATAATAACAATATACATCGAAATACATACAAAACTTGTTTTTGATTGTGAATGACACTCCAAAATACTGCCTACAGTACTGTTATTATATGACGAACTCTCAGTTTTAAAATAATTATACAATTTTCTTTTTTACAGTTTAAGTAAAAAGCTTATTCAAAATAAATTATATTTAAAATGGAAGCTTTGTGTAAAATGTAATATTCGTTATTTAAAACCTTCATGTATGTTATTAAAAGTTTTTCACAATCTATTTAAAAAACATCAAAATTCACTCTGTATAGATACCGCACGCAACAGGGAAGGCAGAGGGAACCTAGTGTTAAGACACTCCGTTCCGCATTTTCCGCCGAATCCTGTAAGCTCGCTTTTCCTTGACACCAAAACGAAGAAAATGAAAATATCAAATATTTCCTCGAATATAAATCGAACCCACAACCTATCGTATGTATACTTTGTGCCTCTACGCCACGACTGGCCACTAAAAATAATATTAATAATACACAATATGAAAAATAAAAATAATAATAATAATCAATGGTATCTAATATAGTAATAACATGGACAAACAGACGCTATGTCAATATTCGCCAGTGTGGGCTAAGGCCGGTGCTCGTCGCTTGTTTGTACAACAGTCCGTTTGTTTACTTTGCCTCCTCGAAACTACTCAGAATATTCTGAACGAATCTCGAGTCTTGTGTTAGAGATTTAGAATTGTCGTTGGGTTTTTGTTGAGAACGTTTTGAGATTTCTTTTTAAGAATTAACCGATTTCTGTAAAAGGTGTGTTCTCAATTCGAGTGTATTTTTTATTTGTATGTAATCATGTTATATTGGGGACTGTTTTTAACTCAAAATTAACTTTACTGCCCTTTTTATGTATATTATATTTATTTTATCCATTACGATATTTGGCCATCTTTAAAAAAAAATAGATTTAGGCTTTATTTTTTTGATAATAATCAAAACTGTTGGTAATATTTAAAATAATCTAACTTGATATTATTTAATAAAAATTAAGTATTCATCAAAATAAGTTGTAAGATCCTGATTATTGAGGCTGTCGTGGCGCAACGACACAGAGTGTGAGTGTATACGCGAGAGTTGTGGCTTCGATTTCAAATAGGAGAAAAGATTTATTTTCAAATATATCAAAAATATTCGATATACGAAATTATACATTCAAATATCATATAGAGTCATAACAACGCTTATGTAAATGCCTATAAAATATATTATAACATGTGAGATTTCTAACATGTCAACATTGAACGAGAATATTACGTGAAAATATAGTCAAATTGATACTTTTAACGAGAATTGAGTGAAAAAAAACGTATCATATTTCATAATAAATACAAGAAACAAAAAAAAACTCAACTAATACATACCTATAATATAATAAATAGGTAGAAGTAGATATAAAACCGCTCTCGACTCGGACACGCGATACCCGCCATTTTGACCACAGACCACGTAGTTGTTTCAAAATGTATAAACCAAATACATATTGCTACTCACTAGCTAATAGTTATAAAAAACTGGATAAAGTAGCAGAGAAATGCTAAATCCTCGATAAGCATATATAATGTCGGCCCACGCTGTTAACCAGGTACAGAGTGCGAAATTAAACTTAATTGTTGTTAGTAAAAGGCTGATATTGTACTACATATTCGTAATACAGTATAAGCATCAGTTAAGATTTCAATTGTATAAACGTATATGGTCAGTTGTAGATTTATGTTCAAGTCCATATGTGATGCAAGTATACCTACATATTATATTTAAAGTAAAAATTACAAAACGTTTTTGCTTACATATAATTTTCGCTTATTTTTCATAATATAAATATAATTGAGGTCAGTGCTAGCCCAAGGGCACAACACGTTTGTGCCTGTAAACGACAGGTTGTGAGTTCGACTCAAGGTATCAAGGCAAAGCACGGCGTTGAGTTACGCCACCAGAATTCGGCCGAAAATGGACAATGGAATAGGTACGTGCGTGAAACTTAAAAAATACAAGGTATTTTTATCTTACACTGATATTTTACTTATTTTCCATAAAATAAATTTAATAAAATCTATATCTGCATCTAAAGCTATTGAAAAAATATTTTAGTTGGTAAAAGTATGTTATCGTTAAGTTTACAAACTCACAATATTCTCACCGGTTTTTCCTTTAGACAACGAAATAATAATTACGAACTTAACGAAATAACGAATTAAACTACATTTTTAAATTTTAAAATCACATACTATTTATAAAATTGGAAAATATTAAAAGAACATAAAGTTTAAGCTTAACACGACATTCAATATTGAATTGTATACATTCCTTGACCTTTTTACACAATGCACCTATTTTATTATATATATATATATATATATATATATATATATATATATATATATATATATATAATATATACATTTTAGCTTTACGCTGTATCCCGCATATAGCAGAGTAGGCACAGGGAAACTAGTGTTAAGAAATATCGTTCCCAAATTTTCGCCGAATTTTCGACGCTTTGCGTGTTGAATTGGAACTCAACATCGCGCTTTTTGCTTTGGTACTCTGGTACCGATACATAATAATATGTGATTTTATTATTAATTAATATTTTCGTTTCTCTTTTCATTTCTCTTTTCTCTAAGTTAGTAAAGTAGGTCTCCCGAGTGGGAATCGAACACACGCTTGTGCCCCTGCGCCAAAAAGCCTTCCCTAATAAGCTTATAAATAGGTAACAAAAAAATTATGTGAAATTAAAAATAAAAAGTTCTTTTCAGCCCTCAGGACAGGTTTATTCGTGATTATTGAAGTATGATTAATGAAAGTGATCGTATCGAGCTCGCTATCTCTCGGTTTAATTGAAAATAATTACGATATAGTCGTGAGTGGCCAGCCTTGGTAAAGGGGCACTAGTGTGTGACTGCAAACGCGACAAGATGTGGGTTCGATTCCCACTCAAGGAAATTAAATGGAAGAATTCATTTTTCCTCTCTGGCGTCGAGGTAGAGCGCGGAGATAATTTCGGCCACTCAACACGAAATAACTCCAGGATTGAAGATCGAAGGTACCTCAGTGGGAACACACTAGGTTCCCTCTACCTACCCAGCTGTGTGTGGAATACAGCGTGAAGCTTAAGAAAAAGTAAATAATGAGGCAACATTCGGCCAAGAAATATTCTTAAAAGCAACGTCCACTTAAACATTTAAATTGTTTTTTTTTTTACATTTTAGTTAAATTTAGTATGAAAAAACTACGATACACCATTGTGGTACAGATGGGAATTGCCAGGCGTTTACGAGTATATGTTGATCGTGGATTCTATTTCGATTCGAAGAAATAATTTTTAATTAAAACATATATTATGCTTAATTTTATCTCACAGATCTGGTGCACAAAATTATGAAGTAAATAAACAATTTACGAACCTCAATTAATATTTTTCAATATTTATATCACAAATAACATTTAAAAACGTTGTATCTCATTAAAAATATGTTAATTTTAAATGATTGGTTTTCAATATGCATATAAGTTTATTTAAATATTAATACGTATATATGTTCAAAATGTAAAGTGAATAGTAAATTCAAGTAAAACTGGCTGGTTAACGTTAAGATTTTATTCTATCAAGGATATAAAGCGTTAAACGCGACGGCAGTGGGTTCGATTCCCACTCGAGGGAATAAAATATTTTGATTTCATCGCGCTTCTTGGGAAACGGAAGAGTAAGTTTTTCTGTAAATATATTATATATATTTTTTTATATCTCAGCATACAGATTGTTTCTGGAAATAGTATGCCATATTTTAAATCATTTAGAAACAAGACTCCAAATGTTATATTATTTTATGTTTTAACAAGATAGTATCATACACAAAGTACCTATACTTTGTCTATGATACTATGAAAAAATATAAAGATTATTATTTTAACTTCTTTTAATTTATATTTTCGCTCTTTATCTATTATTTTAGCTTTTATTTTTCCTTTTGAAATAAATCTCGTCTCACAAATATCTAAACAATTTTATAACATATACAAATTTAGATACTATACACGTATTCGTGTAAATTATAAAATTTAAGTATTCAGACAGACAAAGGAATGTAACGTAGAATATTTAAAGAATGGAAGTTTTTGGCAGACGAAACGCACATTTTTTATATATATATANTCTTATATATATATACATACATCAACATTAATACATCTCGAATCAATATCACGCGAGTTAAATTTAATTGGTTCGAATTCAAAGACAAAAAAGCGTTTGGCAATCACGCGATCTACCAATATAATTTGAATAATCTGTGTACCTGTCCTTACTGATATAGTAATAATGGTGTTGAATAAATTTGAAAATATTAGTTGAAAATGCCTTAGCCTTATATTAAAATATTCTTTATTTTTGAGCTTCATCCACGCAGTGGCGGAACTGAACGGCATGCCATTGCAACAAGGCAGGAAAATGGAAATATTTAAGTAGATCTAAGACCGAACACAAAATCATCACACTTACAGCCAAAACTGTCCTACTGCGAACCAACGGTCTTTAATAAATCTACTTCGAGGAAAATATATTCGTTACTCGTTCATATCCTTTTAAATGTTATTTTTATACTAAATCTAATAAATGTTATATATTTCTTTATTTAATTGTTTACCATAGATAAATTTGAATTAGCTATTCCTTGGAAAGTATATTCCAAAAACTCAGTTTACTAATACATATTACTGATTATAACTATTGTGTTGTAAAATTCTATACTTAATCATAAGATAAGGTATCATTTGACAAGAGCGTATATTATTTACTTACTTATATAATATTTTAATTATATTTTCAAACTAAAAAACAAGATTATGAATACATTTTTAACAAAATTTCAATATTATATATCTGTTGTGACCACATTTGAATTGAGCAACGAGAGAACGTTTCGAAAAACTTTTATTAGGCAATAATATTTTAAATAGCCATACATACATACAAACATACGAAACTAATTATACTACAATCTCAGTCACGATTATTACAAAAACCCATCTGTACCCATCTACGGCCGAAACCCAACGACTGGGCTAATCAACACTGTACCCAAATTAACATCTATAAATATTGAATAATTAAAATGTCAATACAATATTCATTTTACTATATTGATAAGTTACTTAATTGCATTGGAATTAGGAAGAAGGGTTTTATAACGTTAGTATTGGTATCACGTTTATTCGTGTACTACAAGAAACCGTTTAAATATTTTGTTTATATGAATCGCAAATCCTGGTGATATTTAGTTGTGGACCCGGAAATTACAGAACAGAAGTATGCTGTTTGGAATATAATTAGAATATAGTTATGTTTCCTTTTAGCTTACGTACGTACGTAAAGGGAACCTAGTTTTAAGATATAAAAATATTAAAAAATAATAATTCATTTTCCCGATTGGGAATCGAACGGACAACCGTTGCGTTCACAGTCACACGCCACGTACTTTACAATTACTATTTTAAAATAGTTTCACATCTTACCCAATTAAAAACATTAAAAAAAGATTGGTGCTAAAACAAACCGGCGCAGGCGCCTGACTAGCAACAAGGACTATACAAAAAAAAACAACAATAATATAAAACCTCGCGTGGAAATGCTAATATCCAAATCGAAATCACCAACTGGATCGAATATTATAGATTCTTGCCACCAATTTAGTTCTTGCAAGGAAATAAGCACGTTATTATAGTATTGGTCCAATATGATAATTTCTAAAGATATATCCGTAGGCGAAACGCTTGGGACCGAGTCCACCTGCCTGTATTGATTTATTATGGATTCAGTATTAATTTGGTATCCCTTTGCCGTAGCCCCTTGAGCGATGTGGTCGAGCGGCCAGGCCAGTCCGGTACCCATTATATGTGGTCTTTGAATATCATAATTGTATGCGTCCCGTAAAACTAAATAAACTAAAAAGAAACTTGCGATGTAATGTTGATTCGATATATGCAGCTATAGATTAGAAAATATTGCGGGGTTTTGTTAATTAATGTTTGTTGAAATTTATTCAAGGCTTTACTCTGTTAAGAAAATCAAAATTAAATCAGCTTCACGCACACAGCAAGGTAGGCAGAGGGAACCCAGTGCTAAGACACTTTGTTCCTCAATTTTACCCGAGTTCTGGAGGCATTGCGTGCTGAGTGGCGGAACTCAGCGTCGCGCTTTGCCTCGACACCAGAGCGAAGAAATGGAAATATAAATTTAAGTAAATATTTCATCTCCTCGAGTGGGGATCGAACCCACAACTAGTCAGTTTTACAGTCACACTTTGTGCCCCTGTGCCACGACTGGTCTCATGATTTATTATTCTTGAATTGAAATAATATTGTTTTAATATAAATCTTATGTTTATAATAAAGATACAATCTAAAGACAAGGGTTATATAACTATTTCAAACATAGTCCTCTCGAGTGAAATTAGAATCTACACTCTATATAAGCGTGGAGCAAGGGCACGAGCGTGTCACTGTAAACGCGACAGTTGTGGGTTCAATTGTTATTCGGAGAATTGAACGAATGCTTTGGTACCTAGACAAAAAAAGGAAATAATATTAAGAGTGCCAAAGATTACAGAAGATAATATTACAGTAAAAGTTGTATAAAATACTAGCTAGTATGCTTTTATATTTTTATTGGCAAGCGAATCCCTCTACCGATCTCCCATCTGCTTCTATCAAATAGGCAATTGCTATAGATAGCTACGTGCATTTTTGTGTTCGTGCCATCGATACAGGTTTGGAGTGAATACTTTTGTATCGTTAAGTGTTTACATCTCATCTGGTGGGAACCTTATTTAATGTTGGATTTTTGTTCGTCGTATTGATTAGATACAATCTCTTCGAGATTTAGATAGATAGATAGATAATATATTGTTTTATGGATAGTTAAAATAATATTACAATAATTGTATTCAATTGATTATTTATTTTTTTTTTGTTAAGTTTCAATCTGCGATTTGTAATTTATTATTATTTTATATAATATAAATCCGCTTCACGATGTGACCGGCACACAACAGCATAGGTCGAGGGAAACTAGTGTTAAGACACTTCCTTCACCATTTTCCGTCGAATTCTGGGACATTTTGGGATTCATTCTGGGAATATTTAATTTCCTCGAGTAGAGATCGAACCCACGACCAATCCCGTTTACATTCACATACTTGTGCTCCTGCGCCACGGCTGGCCTCAAATCTTATATAATATAATACCCTTTTTATAATAAACTTATTACACAACATAAATTGTAGGTTTAGACTGACGTTCATTTATTTTTAAATTAATAACGAAAATTGCTGTTCGAATATTCTGGTAATACGTCTCCTTCTGGTAGATATAAGATAAGAATGCAGTTTTCGTCTTATTTATTTCAGTGGGCTACGTAAAGCCAGTTAGTTCTCATTTCGTATTCAAAATGCGTTTGATTCTTTCAGGTCTATTTTTTTTTTCATAATTATACGACGTTTTCTATATTTAGGCAACTTTTTTATTTGAGTCAAAAAAATCAATTTAAATCAGCTTCACGTTGTATCACAGCAGGGTAGACAGAGGGAACCTAGTGTTAAGACACTCCGTTCCACACTTTCCGTCGAATGTTTTCAGGAATACCGCATTGAGTGGCAGAACTTAACGCCTAGCTATTGCCTTGGTACCAGAGCGAAGAAATGACAATATTAATCAATAATAGTCCATTCCCTCTAGTGAGGATTGAACCCACAACCGTCATGTTATAGTCACACCCTTGTGCGCCTGCACCACGATGGCCTCAAATTTATTTGAGTCGTGACGGAATATTTTTCTCAGAAACATGAAATTGGCGTGCAACGTCGTCCTTGGTGGGTCAAAGGCGGCATGTATGGATGTATGTATGTATTTTTTTTTCTTTGTGGGATATTAATTACAGCTTTATGTATGATAACCTGATATTATGTTGGTTCTCGTTGCATCTCGAGTACAGGTAATAATAATATAATTATTCGTAATAAAACATAAAAAGGACTCGTTTTGATTAGATTATTTTGGAAATAGAAATAAAATATTGAGTTAAATGTTACATTAATTCGGTGGAAAGTAGTGTCGGAGTCGGAGTGTCTTAACACTAATTTCCCTCTGTCTACCCTGTGATATGCGGAATACAGCGTGAAGTTGATATTAGATTCAAAAGGCATTTTTTTTAGTTATTATGTGATTACAATAAAATTGACTTTTTGTCACTGCCTATTGAACTGACCGAGAGATGAAAAAAATAAATAGCTCGGCGATTTAATGGGTGTGCTTTGTGGTACTGTTGGAGAAAAAAAAAGAAACGTAAATAAATAATTTAATTTTTGTATGCAGTTTATCAGTAAATACTGATTAACTCTTATTTAGCATCTTATTGCTTAATTTAATTTTTAATACTTATTCTGATTGTCAAATATATGGTACATATCTAAGTGAATATCTAATATTCAATGTATTTAAAATATATATTAATAATATTACTCAAAATAAAACATTCATCAATCAATTTAAAAACAAAAAATTATAAACAATTTTTCTTGCGGACCGTACCAATCTCAACTTCCATTACCAAAGTACCAATAGAAACGGATGAGTCATCAGATTTTAAACTAATTACAGATCGAGAGTAAAAAACACGAAACTCAATGCGAGACGAATAACTCAAGACGGACATTAAGATTCATCAAAAATCACTAAGTCGATGTTTCTTGTGTAGACGGTTTCTAATTTTTATCTTTATATTGGAGATTTAACGTATTAGAACACTACTACTAAACTCTAAATTATTTAGTAAGTAATTATTTTTTCTTATTCTTTCGTAGTTAGTTTGAAAAGTGATTTCGTGTTTACCATACATGTATTGTACTGTTTTTTAGCTTCACGCTGTTTCCCGAATGTAGCAGAGTAGGCAGAGGGAACTTCCCAGGTTCCTTAGTGTTAGACACTACTTTCCCCTTAAGACATTTGCGTTCCCTAGTTTTTGACGAATTCCAGAGCGAAGTAACAAAAATGTTAAATATTTAATTCCCTCGAGTTGGAATCGAACCCACAGCCAATCACGATTACAGCCACATGCTTGTATTGTTATTAGTGGATATAACATTTTTTATTATTTTATCATTTATCGATTCTTTTAACTTTAGTAGAATGTCAGAAAATATGTGATTATTACCGCGAATAATGTTTTGGTTAATTAATAGCATCTTATTAAAAAATATTCGGAAAGATTTTTTAATATCTAAAATATTCAACCTTTATAGGAAACGCTCTTAAAATATACAAAATATAATTTTATAACTAATTATAAAAGCTATTTAGGAAGCACATGTGTGTAGCATACTAAAGGAAAGTACCATTCGGAAGGATTAAAACTGAAAATTGATACGAGACGAGCTCCGGCTCAGTTTTTATGATACAATAAAATCATTTGAGCCGCCCCAAAAGCCGTCGACCCGATCCAAAGAGACCGTTTAAAAATGTTATATTTTGTAGGATTTATTCTCATATCTTATAATCTCTTATAAGAGGCTTACAATTATTTTTCATAGAGTATATGTGGTGCGATGTAGAGGAAATTACGTAATGCATTTGAATAATTTAGTTGAATTAAAGTAATGTGTTGTTAAAAGTTGTGAAAATGTACATAAAATATATTTAAAATATTGCGTGTGTGTTTTGAAATATTGTGTTTGTGGGTTTTTTTATGTGTATTTTAATACATTATTACTCATGAGTTTAATTACGTGTAAATCAGTGTATGAGGCTAGTCTAGTGCCTACACGACGACAGCCAGCTAGCGTGTACATTAAAAGTGATAGGTTGTAGGTTTGATTCCCACTTGAGGAAATTAAATAATTAATTTTCATTACCTCGCTCTGGTAACGAGGCAAAACGCGGCGTTGAGTTCCGCGACTCAACAGCCTGAACTCAGCGGAAAGTGGAGAACGGAGTGTCTCAACAATAGGTTCCCTCTGCCTACCTTACTATGTGCGGGACATAGCGTGAAGCTAAAAAAAAAATAATAAAGTATCGAAGCAAGTAGCTATTTTCATATTTTATACAAAAAGTAGTCAAAACGTTTCACATAAATTACTTATTAGATTTATTTTCTTCCTCGTTACTGATTAATGCACGAATCAAATTAAAAGTATCTTGTCGAAGCAGCACAAAATGCTATCCTATTTAAATAATAGCTTGTAATAAAAAGTCCAATTAAATCTTTTTTGATATACCAAAGAACGGACGAACCAACTTTTTATAGAAACTATAAATCTATATTTTATAGATGACCAACTCAATAGATCTGTGGGAACGCAACAAATAATGTTCGATTTATATTTAAAACCCGACTGAAGTAATTAAAAATCCTTTATGTAACTGCAATCTATTAATTCAAAGTATTCCAGCTTTAGCACAGATATTTTAATATGGTGTGAAGTTTCAAAACCAACCACTTGAAAGTTGATTATCAGATAAATCTTAAGAATTTTACTGTTTGAAAGCCTAAAGCATGATTGCTGGTACTGTCATTAATTTAAGAGCATTACTATTTATTTATACCTCTTCTTCAATCAAGACAGATAAATTTCCCAGAACCTGTACTACGATTGAGAAACTTATAAATATTTCAATTCCAAGTAGTCGAGCGGATGCGGCCACAGTCGGCTTAACATCTGCAACTTGAGTTACACCGGCTGTCAGTTACGTGTATATAAAATGGGCCTTTATATTTACTATGACCAGCCTTGTAGAAAATTAAATACGAATATGAAAATGGAACCAGCTTCCAAAACATATAATTATGTGCCGTCCGCGTACAGTAATTATGGTATAGCAAATTATAAGTATATATAAATATGTATGACTCACCTATGGTCACGCAAGTGGTCCTGTCTTCTGAATGCTTTCCCGCAAATATCACAAGAATATGGGCGCTCGTCTGTGTGGGTTCTTTCGTGGATTAGCAAATTATATGATTTTGTGAACTGGCGATTACAGAATTTGCAAATGAATTGCTTTTTGGGCCTCGAAGCTCTTCCTGGAGCTCGTAATAAACGTCTGTCTAGATGGGGGTGCATTTGATGGGGGCCAGCCCCTGAAGGAAATAAGCCCGCACCGGGAAATGTAAAACTATTAGCTGTTGTTGGTGAAGGACCCGGTGCACCGAGAAAAGCTCCAGGTGGACCGTAAATTGGAGGTTGAGAAGACCCATCCGACATCATGCCTTCAATGGACGGTGTTCTGTGATGAGGAAGCAACATAGCTGCTGCAGCTTCCCGTAATACGACTTCTTTTCTCTTTTCAACCATCATAGCCATTAAATCAAAAGAGTTTCTTTTCGAAAAATTCCCCGGCGCTCTGTCTGGTGACCCTTTAGCTGATTCACTTCTATCTCTTTCTAACATTCGCTCTCTTTCCATAATTTCAGATGGTATTAGTGGAGGGTGCATATCATTAGGATATATAACAGGATGCATAGCTCGTGTTGGAACTACAGGTACAAATGCTGATGATTCTCTGTGAGTGGGTGCTAACAGAGATCCTGTAGTCATTTGACGATGGTAAGGTAAAGGTGGTGATTCAAAATTTCCATTAGGATTCCGCCCATTGGAGGCTGGCCGCTGAGTTCTTTCAGCGGAATTTGCAAGGAATTGGTCATGTCTAGAACGTGGAGGTGCGTTCACAGGACTGTCGGCAACTGGGCGAGGTGTAGTCGCCCTCGATACAGCCTTTGCTCCGTTATCAGACATAACGAGAAGAGAACCTGAAAAGAGTAAAATAAATGGTAAAGGTTATCTTTCAAATAATACCAATATCATTTCTTCGTCTTAAAACCTGATTTACGCTAAAAGGTCTCCGTTACCTAAGTAACACGAAAAGGATTTTTTCATTAATTTCGATTAACAGTTTTGATACTATATTTTAAAATTTCATGTGAAGCTATATATTCGTAGCTTTATTGATTTTTTTCTTTTAAACATTTTTAAATTGTTAATCCACACTTAGGAAAGAAAAATACTTATTTAGAAAATGTATAAAAATTTGAACGTTGCAGAACTCGAACCCGCACCTCCTGGAAACCGACCAGGTATATTATAAATAAAGTATATTATATTCTAAATAAGTATGATTTTTTTTTAATTTTTCAACATTATCATCAATATGACAACATTCACTGATAGGACCCTAGCGATTTATATCTTTATTATCTACATTTAGTTTAGCTTAATCGTTCCTATAAAAGATAAATAATAAAAAAAAATAGTGCTATACATAAATACAGTGTGGTGATGTTTATAGTTTTGAAATTGTTATTCTAGATAGTGCCATTTCTTAGTTACAGTCGGTCATTCTGTGAGGCTTTTAAAACGAAAAGCGCAGCTCCAAAGTTGATTCTTATCTTTATAGCTTTCACTTATGGATCGTAAGACGGCAACGACTGCAACGTACAGCCCGATCGCACCACTTGCCGGTAGGTAAGTAAGTGTTGAATATAGAGATTTATGGATCGAGATGAAATGCTTAATTAAACAACTCCACAGTGTTTCTCTTTAGTGATTACTTAAAAACTGATTTCTTATCATGAACCTGGCCGTTATCAAGATTTTTTTAAATATTTAAACCTGTTTTTTTTTTATTTTAACTACCCTTATAATAAATTCTCATATAATTAACCTAAATGAAGTTTGTTTTTAATATGTCTGTATATTCTCAATATAACTATTTTAATACAAAACGACTATTTTGTTTTATTTATATATTTTCATCATTATGTAAATCAAATGTGTACTTCATGCATCATTCAACAATTTATTCCGAATAGTATAAATTTTTAGCTTCTGGTGATATCACAAAATGTTAATGACAGCCGGGTTTGGACATGATGCCGATATAAATGTCTATAGTTGATATGTTGCTATCGATTGGCCGAAATACCTGTTATTTTTAAGGAATCTCATTCAGAGATAAATAATAATTAGGAGTATAATAAATTATCCTGTCATACTTTAATAGAGGTTGTTTGTTATTTTTTAAAGGTTTCTGTGAATAATATGTTTTCAAAATGTATTTTTTTAGATGTTGTAACCCGAATACAGTAAAAAAAGTAGGCAGAGGGAACCTAGAGTTCTAGAGGCATAGCGTGGTAACTTCAGTCGCGGAACTCAGTGTTGCGCTTTGCCTTACCTGAGCGAAGAAATGGAAATATTCAATATATAATTTTCTCGAGTGAGAATCGATCCACAACTTATCGTATGTAAATATTTCCACTGGCTGACTGTAAAGTCACACACAGAAACTCTATAAAAATATATTTCTTAATATTATTGTGTCCAAAGAAAATAATATTCTACATATGTTGACATAACACTAATAACATTTTCAAGATTGCTATTCTGAGATTTACGACGATTGTGATGACTACCAACTGAAATGAGCGATGTAGAGGACAATAAAACATTTATTCTCTATTTACAACCCATAAGACATTTTATTTCTACATCCTGTTCCACTAGGATGATTTTATACTAACTCGATTTAACGTTGAATCACAATCTACATACTTTTTGTTATATCAATTCAATAGTACTAGCAAAAGGCAATTTTAACAAAATTGTTGCGGCTATAAAATAAATAAATTAAGTAAATCTGCTTCACGCTGTATCCCGCACACAGCAAGGTAGACAGAGGGAACATAGTGTTAAGACACTCCGTACTTCACTTTCCGCCAAATTCTGGAAGTTTTGTGTATTTTTTTGGCTTTGCTTTGATACCAGAGCAAAGAAATAAAAATATAAATTTAAGTAAATGTTTCATTTCATCGAATGGGGATCGAACCCACAACCCGTCACGTGAACAGTCACACACTTGTGCCCCTGCGCCAAGACTGGCCTAAACATAATCTAAATACCTTTTATTGTTATAATTTAATAGAAACAGCAAAAGCCAATTTTAACAAAACTGTAGCGGCTATAAATTATTTGAAACGAAAAAAAATAATATAAGTTTTAGAATCAATTTATTCAAGCAAGATCGAAAAGAAGGCAAACGCAAGGCCCACATTTCACTGCATGTTGCCCGTTCTACCGTAAAAGCCTTCTGAATCGTCTTCCCTTTCACTCCTTCGCTTTTTGTGTTTTGTTTCACTCCCACTAAGGCAACGCTTGATCGAGTTTCTACCATCTTACTTGCTCCGAAGCTGTAAAACTACTTTTATCTCTTTTGGTTTGAGAATTTAGATATGAATATGTATGGAAGTACTGCAGTAAGTAATGCTCTCGGTTGTAATACTTTTCATTACAATAGCATAAAATTGTAAAGGATATTTAAAATGTATATATTACAAGAGATCTGTGGGAGGAGGTAAGTCTTAACGTGTATTTATATTTTTTAGTATAATTTCATGTTAAACTTTGTGTTTTTTATAAGTGAAGTGAAATCTAAGAATTATTTTTAAGATTTATTTAGCTTCGTTTTGTAGTTGAGAGAATGTACTATCAAGAAGAATTCCTACGAGTTCGTTCCGAATTCGAGACATTGAGTGTTAAGTAGCGAAACTTAACGCCGCATACGTTAAGTATTGAATCAAAAAAAATCAAATCAGCTTCACGCTGTATCCTTTAGCTGTTAACTTTGCCTCGACACCAGAGCGAAGAAATGGAAATATAACTTTAAGTAAATATTTCATCTCCTCGAGTGGGGATCGAACCCACAACCAGTCGGTTTTACAGTCACACTTTGTGTCCCTGCGCCACGACTGGCCTCTAAGTAAGTATTGAAAATATGTAAACAAATTGAATGCTAATAAGTTACTGCTTTTAGTGATTTAGATTTTTTATAGGAACAGCGCGCCAAGCCCTGGAGCTCAATCTTGCACTTAGTATGAATTTTGTTTAAAGTCCGAAATTCAAATCAACGACTACAACATAAGCTTCAGTATTGTTAGGAAAAAAATATGTATTTAAATTTATCTAAAATCGTAATAAAATAAAAAAAGAGATACCTAATTAACATCTAACGCAGTCAATAAATAAATCCCCACTCTCGTATATTTACATTTAAATGTAAATTTATTTAAATAAATGGATCGAGATCTTCCACAAATACAGTACATTCGAACTAAGTTCTCACTGAATATTTCATTGCGATCTTGATATTATGTAAGCAGATGAGTACAGTATTATCACCTAATAAATTATGTGGTCGAAGGTACCTTTAGTAGCCCGCCACGCTTAAATTAGTACGGGAATATAACATGCATTCGATATTCACATACTGTGTGTTCTTGTGAAAGTTTAATAATCGATAGCGATATATCGATATGTGTAACACATCGAGTTTTCAATCACACGTAGGTATTAAACAGTATCGAGTAATTTTAATTTAAAATTGATTTTGTTCTTACATACTTAATTAATCTGTATTTTATTTTACTATATGTATTATAAAATTATTTTTTTATTTAAAAGGATACTAGTAAAATCACAATACTAATAACGACTTATAAAATACGGATTTCTTAAAAGAAGTTTTTCACTTTTACCATCTACAGCATCCTTACGTGCATCTGAGATAGTATCAACAAGAAGACGAACAAACAGTGTATAGTTTGTTTTTCATTCCAGCACTATCAGAGATCTGGGCCAGTTCGATCTGGAGGCACTAAATCAACGCTACACGAACCTGTCTTAGGATTTGGTTCGTTAATCCTTTGCGGGGTTGATGACTCCAGGGTTTGTGTCACACGGGTTTTTAATTAAAACTGATGATTCTGTATCAACTTTGTTTTCAGGCCAATCAATTGAGGTCAGTGGTAGCGCAGGGGAACAAGTGTGTGACTGTAAATGCGATTGGTTGTGGATACGATCCCCAGTGATAAAATGAAATATTTATTAAAATTTACGTTTGTACTTCTTCACTCTGATGTCGAGGCAAAGCGCGGCGTTGAGTTTCGCCACTCAACACATATTGCCTCCGGAATTCAGCAGAAAATGGGAAATGGAGTGTCTTAACATTAGATTCCCTATGTTTAACCTGCTATATGTTTTCTTAAATTAAATCGTAGGGGTGATGTCTGGCTAATAGTATTACGAGGACTAAATAGTTTTGTACAAAAGAAAGTGCGATTGTACAATTATCCGTCCATGATGTATTGTGGTCCGCTCTCGGCTTCGTCGGCGCTGGTCACACGATTGTGACTGTATTTTGTTGTATCATAGTTTTTACGACATCATATCACATATATTATGTCTGTAGTATAAACCTTCCTCTTTAACCTGTCTGTCGGTCTGTAAGAATGAAAATCGTAATAAAATCAGTTTTGTAATTTGACAAATTTACGTGAACCAGGATAAGCTGTACAAGTAAAAATGATAAATTATATAATTGTCATTTTCAAAATAATGATCTATTGTGTTTAATGAGTTCCTAAAAAGTAAGTATAGCACTATTCTTAAGTTCTACAGGAATATATATGGAACTACTAAAATAGAGACGAACATAGAAACAATTTAATTAAAAAGCTTTGTATACATTTTTTTACTAAACTCGTTTATTTTGGTATTTTAAATTAATAATATGACCTTTGTTATTGCAAAAACGTAAACAAAGAGGTTGAATTAATGAAGCTATCATTTTAAAATGCAAGGCTGATTGAGTCCGTTGATAAGTAAGTATATAATTCATAAAAAATAAACTATACGTTGATTGTTTAAATAAGATATGAAACTACGAAAGGCAATTATCTGTTGTATAGCAGTTTTCATTTAAAAATGACTCCGAAAAGATTTTTTATCAGCTTCACGTTGTATCTCGTATGTAACAGAGTCGGTTAGACCAGACAGAGAGTCTAGTGTTAAGACACTCCGCTCCCCACTTTCCATCGAGTTCTGGAGGTATTGTGTGTTGAGCGGCAGATTTGACAAATTTTATTTACAACGTTAAATAGATCTTTGAATAAAAAAAATAAAAGTGAAATTAAAATATAGTATGATATTTTATTATTCTTGGGTGCTGCTGTAGGTTCTATATACACCTATATAAATATTAATTAATAAACATTGAATGTTACAATTTATAAGTCATATTATTTAATTCCTTTATTTGGTAAGGTTTAATTTCAAAGACAAAATGTGGGTATTACAGAAAAAGATTGAAAGAAAGATGAATGCTGTGGAAATGCGATCTCTTCGTAGGATATGCGTAGTCAGCTTAGCTGATCGAATCCACAATGAAGTTATACAAATAATGGCAGGTACTAGCGAGAATGTCACGGTGAGAATGAAGAATAACGTGCTCAGCTGGTTTGGGCACGTCAAACGAATGAGCGGTGGAAGAATGGCAAAAGAAGATTTATGATGGAAAAGTGAGCGGTAAGAGAGGTAGGGTGAGACTTTGGTTGACATTCGAAAACACAGTATCAAAGATAAGATGGAGGAAGGTCACGTAAAAAGCATGAGGACCCCCGGAGTGTATGATGAGGTTGATGATAGTGGATAAGGCGAAAGAGGAGAAAGAGGTATATAGAGACCGTAGCCTTTGGCGCTTCTTTCTCTCTGACAGCCCCGCTAAGGATACAGCGTGAAGCTAAGTTAAGGTTACCTTTTAGAATGAACTCAAAATGTGTAGCATATGTCTAATTTTTATATTTAAATAATCGGTAAAAAATGATACAAATCTATTAATTACTTATGTAATTAACATCTCTATAGATATTTATCTATCTTTATGTATTTTTTTCAATAAATAAACCAACTGTACGGTGTCAAACAAACAACATTCCATTAAAAACGCGGATTATATCAAAAGGAATTATAAATATTTTCGTGGAAAAAGCAAATCAGCTATTAAAGGGCCGAATCGTATTTTTTTATCAGATAGAACAATCTGTGATATACAAATATTAAATTACTATATTGGTTACAATTAGGTTTATTGTTATTGTAGGAGGCACTCTTTTTCGGTACCGCAAGGTTTCTATTGTTAATGATAAGAGGTGATAAGGATTAGATTGTGTTATCACTTGATGGTTCAGATTAACTACCTTATACAGAATCGTGTAATTCAACTGTATGGGGAAAATATGTATATATATGAAAATATGTAAATATGTATATATTGAACGTTCAGGGAAGTAACGTGCCTTTAGATGGTTACAATTACAAGTAAATCTTAATTTAAAATTAAAAAAAAGCGGTCAAGTGCTGGTTAGACTCGCCAACCGAAGGTTACTGTACAATTTTGCAGGTCAACAGAAAATATAAATTATAAATATTAACAAATTTAAGTTTTTGCGGGTTTTATTACTCTATTTGTATGAAATTAACTACGATTATAAATTTGTAATATTTTTTTATCTTTAATATAAATATAAATTTCCATTTTTCTTTTATTTGTAAGTACTATGAACATACCGCATAGGTTTTAATCATAAATTTCACATAAAATTCAGCAAAAGCGATGTATAACTGTTCGTATCTTTTGATTGCATTGACTTAGAAGCTTGATTTTTTCAGTACTCCAAGATCTGACTGCATATTTGATATTAATTTTAGCTTGATACCTGTAAACGATCTCGTGATAAATGGCCTTGACAGACAAAGAGGTGAACAATGAGGTACGGAACCCTAAAAAAATATTTATAAAGAATTTAATATTTAATATAATATACTGTTCATTGCATGAGAAGCCGCTACCTTTGAGGCTAAATATTATTAAAAAAAAGAAGTAGCCAACGATTTTCCATTCAAATAACAAAACGAGACTAAACAAATGATTAATTAAATTGATTTAATAAAAAATTACTGAAACAAATATTGTACGAGCAATATACATATATTATGTGAGAAATTAATATAAAAACATTACAGATACTACTGTATAAATCCAGTATAATATTATGGATGTTAGATGTTAATTAGTAAAGCGGCTGTCATGTCATATTTTATCTCGACACCCAAATCTAGAAGTCAATCAAGTGATTTTTCATTAATTTTATAAGATTATGATCAAATACAGTCATTAGTGTCGCAGAACATAGATATTTGTAATGCAATCGATAACCGCGAAACCGAAAACGACTTTGATTTAAAATGTAATAAAGTTGCTAAGTATTATTGTAAGTAAATAAAATCAGCTTCACGCTGTATCCCGCACACAGCATGGTAGGCAGAGGGAACCTAGTGTTAAGGCACTCCGTTCCCCACTTTCTGCTGAATTCTGGAGGCATTGCGTGTTGAATGGCAAAACTCAAAGCCGCGTTTAACCTCGACACCAGAGCGAAGAAATGGAAATATAAATTTAAGTAAATATTTCATCTCCTTAATTTAAATTTAAATATTTCACTTCCTCGAGTGGGGATCGAACCCACAATCAGTCACACCTCGTGCCGCTGCGCAACGACTGGGATCAAATTGTAAGTACTTAAATGAATACTTATACTTATATTATTTACCATCAGTAGCTATCCTTAGCTTTAGGGATAACCTAATGTACATACATGTATTTTACATTAAGGGTTCCGTATCCCATTTCATATATATATATTTTTTTTATCTTTATGCTTTAGCCCGGACACAGTAGGGTAGGCAGAGGGAACTTAGTGTTAAGAATATAGAAACACTTTCTGCAGAATTATGAAGGTATTGCGTGTTGAGTGGCGGAACTCCATGCCGCTCATTACCTCGACACCAGAACGAAGAAGAACCAAGACGAAGGGGATCGAACCTACAACCAGTCGCGCTTACAATCACAATTTATGCCCCTGCGCCACGACTGGCCTATTATAATTATTTAATATTTGATATTAATTCTCTTTCTGAAGAACATAATTTTGCTCTGTGTCTCACGTTTGTGGACTATGAAAAAGCCATCGATTTCATCGAAATCTTGGCTATTCTTGATTCTCCCGCATCGATGTCAGGTCGATTGGCGATATATTTAGGTATTGATTTATATAAAGAAGAACCTTCAGAACCTTCCGACAAGTGAAAAAAAATGAGATGTAATATTTCCGAAACTGTTTAGTAACGTTTTAGAGGATGTTTTCAAAACACTGAACTGGGATGGACAGGGTATCAATATCAACGGCGACACGCACATTACACACCTTCGATTTGCTGACGACATACCTAGTTATAATAGCCGAGCTGCATGAGTTATCAGAGATACTGCAAAGCCTAAGTGTTTCTTCCAGACGGGTGGGTCTGGGAATAAACTAAAGTCATATTCAATTCATTCATAGACCAAGGCCAGTCATCGTCGATAATATTAGCGTTGAAGTTGATTAGGAATACATCTACTTAGGCCAGACCATACAACTAGATAGGAACAACTTCGACAAAGAGGCTGACAGAAGAATACGATTGGGCTGGGCAGTATGCGCAAAACTTCGGTGAATCTACAATTCGCCACTGCCTCAATGTCTAAAATCTCGAGTATTCAATCAATCATCAACAAATTTCAAGTCGCTCAGCTCGCCATTGAGTGTACTATAAATCTGAAATAAGAAAATCTGGAGGAGAATCAGAGTTACTGAGATATATCAAAGAATTGGTAAGCTGTGGCAAACGGCTCTGCGACAAATATGCCCCATATTTGTCGTAGAGCCGACACTGGGGCAGACATGTCTTAGAATAGAGACCCCGTACAAAATGTCCGGTGGAACGACCCCCTCCCAGATGAACCGATGACCTGCAGAGGTTGGCTGGAAGCGGATGGGTACGAGGAACTGAAGATTGAATATGATGGAGAAAATTAGGAAAAGCCTATGTCCAATATAGCCTAAGCCAACACTCGGTGGGCGAATCCAAGAATTAATCGGATTTTATATTATTAGAGTCCCTTATTGAAATGCTTCTCGCTTAATTACGTAACGTAACTAAAAATAATGTATAAAATATTATTCTCTCTGAATATGGAACTGCTAACTCCATTAACAAAAAACTGCTAACATTTCGTCAGGAGAAGTCATTTTTAAATATATAACAGTAACATGACTTAAGAAGATTTGTACTGAAACGGGTGTTTGACTCTGGATTTTAGACAAAGAAGGCTTAATACAAAAAGTTATATTAATCCTCTTACGAAATTAACAATAGAATATGCTATTGCTATTGTCTGTTAACCACAAACTGAACAGTCTTGGGATTTTACTCCACGTGTTCGTCCATACAATAGAGCTCTTAAAGCAAGTGTACTGTGTTGGTATATGAATGGCTCATACAAAATATTCTTTTTTTACGTAGGCAGCTACTTTAATAGTTTTTTTCTTGACTGTAACTAATTATGACAATGTATTTCTCATACATTACCTTGAATATTATACCAATATTTCTATATCAGTCAACGCTATCGTTGTACAGTTTAAAAGTATTTGGTTTTACATTTAATGATCGCGAGTTGAATTTGAATGATAGAAAAGATCTCTCTGATCTCTGTTAATACTAAATATGGCTATACATTTTACTATCTATCATGAATTGTGTTATAAATATGTGAAAGGTTTAGAATAGAGAATGGAACAGAAATCTATGCCTAGTCTATATAAAACATAATTTCTGAAAGTAGTTCATATATATACTATATTCTACTGTATTATAATTTATGGACATTAAATATATATTTTTTGTATGTTGTTATTATCAAATTTAAGAACTTTTTTTAAAGAAAAAATAATTTAAAGTAAAAAAATATTAATTTGGTGTGTAAAAGAGTGAATTTGAAGTGTAAAATAGAGAATTTGGTGCGTAACAGTACGAAATTGGACTGCAAAACCTATAAAGGAATATTTTATATTCTCATGCGGATCATATATTGTTATCTCAGTAGCAACTCTCTTAATACTTACAGGAGATTAATATATATTAAACTTACATTTATAATAATAAAACCCACTTACTAATAAATATAAACAGCTAATCTTGTAATTTATATAAATATCTTAATCTTCTTACATTATTTTACTTCCAACAGAACAAAGCTACTGATAATCGTAATTACTCAAAACGGTGGCACCGTTGTAAACCTTAACAATGGATTTAACCTCAGACCGTTACATCAAAATCTTTGTATCGTTTTGTCAACAATATAAGCTTCAAAATCAAACTTTAGACCTGATTGAAAAAAACAGGTAGCGTAAAGCGCACCCTGCCTACCCAATTTATTCCACATCCGCCGTATTGAATTACATATTCTATGAAAAAAATTGAACTCACAAGTCGACGGGTCGTCCGATCGGTCGTTCGACGTGTGGCACGACGCCCCCAACCCTCTAAAGTCAGGTAGTTGCCAAAGTTTACAAACCGAGGGACCGCATCGGACAATGATAGATCATTGCTATTTTTTGTTACATTTCACAGTGTAACCACATCTAACGACAGGTGAATATTGTGAGCACACACAATAGAGCAGCACAGAAATGTTTATTACCACAAATTTACTTATATATAGTTATTTCACGATTAATTACCTAAAAACACTTAGTTATAACAGTTTTAGTTCACACTGAAATCCGTTGTTGTGTCACAGAGTATATCAATCAGGTTATGTTTCAAAGGCTGCGCGTGCGCAGACGGCGCGCTATGTGGGAGTTGGGCACGTACTACTGTAGTCGACTCGACAGAGGCAGTAGCGCTCCCGTAGACCTCCCCACTCCCCCCGCCCGATGGAGCCTCCACACAGTTTTTACTTTGGAAGCGATAAAAAAGGGATATCGATTGTTTATTTTTCATGTTAGTAGCTTATAAGTCGTGTAAATTAACACCCTCGTACGTTTCGTATGTACGAATTTCGTTTGTACTTGCGAATTGATAATATAAACTAGCAAAATAAAGTCAGTTTTAATGATTTATGTAGTTTTTTTTTAGTATTTTCTAGTGGGAAACAGAAAAACTTTTTATTATTTTAATACTTTATTACAACGAATTCTATACATGCAGTCACATATAATATTTTTTAAAAATCATCGAATAAGAATTTTATTATACTTAACTAAAACACTTGTTCATAGTAAATTTATATTTAAAATAGATACATACAGCGATATTAATTAAAAATATGAAATTTAATCAAAAATCTAACATGACGTAGAATAAGTATCAATTTCTAATCTATAATAATAATTAATAAACGATGTCCAACAAAAAACATACAATTTAATATACTTAAAAATTTTACTCTACGATAAAAATAATTATATATTATGATATATATGTAGATTATGACGATAATTATTTATTTTTTTAAATCGAAACAATATTTTTTTATCTGGAATAGTTACAATGAACACATTACAATAATATTAAATACTATTTTTTTTTAATTACTATATAATAATTAATTAAAAAGTTACGTAAAATCTAACTAACTATCAACGTGCACTTGTTTTTTTTGTATTCTGTACCTATATTTTATATTAGATATTCACTTCAAACATCCATTATTCTACTACAAGGCTACTTCTATAAGCATTTAACAAAATCAGTTTACAATCAAGTCTTTTTAATTTTATTTATTTTTTTTATTTAAATATATTTGAGCGTTTTACATTATCTATGTACATACAAACAATATTATGGATTATATTTTCTTATTTACCAAATTTAATGCACGATTTAAGTCACTATTATGGACCACATTCTACTTTGAGAATTTTTTTTTATTTCTCACCAACATTATTAGTTTTTTTTTTCTTTTAATCTCTAAACATTTTACGTTTAATGACAGTGAGTAAGCGTGATAGAACATTATTTACAAATTTTACTTAAAAATAGGAAATATTTTTCTTTGACATGTGTTTAATATGATGAAGAAAACAAGATTTTTTGGAACTAGCTAATTTTGGTACTGTATTTTAGTGAACTTCAGTGTAAATATATGGATTTTATATTGGTTGTCGTATATTTTATACCTGATATATGCTCGTGGTTTTACTTTTATCATATTTGATAGCTATCCAAGTACTCAGGAGATGAGAGATTTTGACCATTTCAATTCAAATGTACTTATTTATTATAATAATAATTTTTGTCCTCTAAATAAATACTTATTAATTTTTCTTGTAAATAAAAAAATTTTCTATTTTTAAACACTACTTTGTCAAATTAATATAATATATACGAATTTCATATAATCTGATTTGGCATGTTCATATATTTAATATATATTTAATACTTTATCCATCTAATTTCATTTAAAAATGGCGCTCTCTTATATTGTACATACAATCTTTCTAAAATCTTAGTTTTAAACATGTAATTTTTTAACAATATTCACAAGTATCGTCTCATGAATCGATATATATGTTTCATTTTAATTATCTTATTTGTTTACCTAACGCCGTTATAATTTATAGGATTTTGTCCCTACATCTCTATCCCTACTATATGTCTATTTCCATATACATTTAATATTTATTCTACTGATAGTTTTTGTTATCTTTATGTGTCACTTTAATATTTTTATCTCAAAAACTCCATATTTTTTTGTTTCATTTATTTTAGTCTCTTCTTGTTCAGTCAAGTATTATTTGGTATATCGCACCTCGACTTTTTATTTGATATTATTATTTTATTAAATATCTATTTTAGAATAATTTGAATTAAAGCCTCGTTTAATAAAATAATTTCGATGTTTATTTTATGGAAAGAATTGTATTAACATAAAATGTTCTAAGAATAATAATAATAATAAATATAAATCTTTCAAATAGCTTCTGGATGAATATTTTTAAGGTACATTTTTACAGTTTTTTTTTTGATATTTGAATGGATTTTCCGGGACGGGACTCAACGCTGTCGCAATAATTTCATATATTTTGTTGTAACATCTAATTTTATAAATATTTTGTAAATAATCTGTTTTGTTCAATATATGTAATTATCATTTTATAATCTGTATCTCATTTATTTTTTTAAAAAAAGTAACAAGGAAAAAAAAATAAAAATAATAAAAAAGGAATAATTTAATGTGATTTATACAAATTCGAATAAATCCGAGGTGAAATGTTTTCGTCAACCGGCCTTCATCCAGCGATCTATAGAATATTCTAGAGCTGCCATCCATCTGAAATATTCAAAATGGTGTGATTTAATGTCGTATGTTTAGAAAACAGTATTTTTTTTACATTTAAGTAAGTTAGTTAATTATAATATCTAATTTGTTTAGCAAAAATAAATAAATAACTTAATATAATATTTATATTTAACAATATGTCGAAACAAGTGTTTTAACTATTAGTCGATAAGACATTCAAAATTTAAGAAAACAAAATAATAATATTCCAAAATAAACTTCACATTCTAACAACAAGCAAAAATAAAAAAAAAATAGTTTTAAAATTTGGTTATTCCACACTAAAGATCTAAAAATATTGCAGAAAACGTATAAACATTCTTCTCCTTTTTTTGTTCTCTTTTTCATTACTTTCATTTTTCTGTTATTCTCTTCAAGGGTTTCCAAGAGCCCCGGTTTATTTTTTTATAAGTTTTCCAAAAAAAAAAAATAGAACTAAATTACCTTTTCCTATCCATTTCAGATTCGGTGTGGAAATAGAAGTGCCTCTGCTTGGGCTCTGTGGGCATCACTTCGAACGCGTATTTCTTGCCGCCCGGCGAGCACGTCTGTATCCTGTACCCGTGGAGACACGCCATACCTGCAATTACCGATATTGCTTCAAATTATTGTACATTCTGTTGTTTGAGTCACTTTAATAGTTGGTTGAGTTGAAATATTTCATTTATATTGAAAGGAAATGAAAGTATGTTTATTTAAATTGAAGTTTTATTTATATCTATTTCTTTCTTTTGTTTGTTAGTATAATAAAGAGATTTTCTGGTCTTGTTCGGTAGAGTATCACGTCGAGCTCTGAATTTGGAAAATCTAAATATTTTCCAAAAGTAATAATTAAAAATTAAAAACGAAATGTTATATCATCAGATTTTCCTTGCTTATGCCATAAAAGGAGATACACAACTGATAGGATTAAACGTATAGACATTTTTTATTTAGCGTCACGCTGTATACAGCAGAGTAGCATAGAGAATCTAGTGTTAAGAAACTATTTCTCCTTTTCGCCGAATTCTGAAGGCATTGTGCGTTGAGTGGCGAACACAACGCCATTCAACATCCAATGCAACGCGTCTTGCCTCAACAGAGCGAGCAAAATATTTCATTTCCTCAACCTAGGGATCGAACCCACAACCTGTGGCGTTTAAAGTCGCACGCTTATGCCCTTGCGCCATGAATAGCTTCATATCAATATATAAGTACTTTAAATATATTATTTTTTTATTATAAAGAATTAATATTTTTTTATGATTTCAATAAATAACCGCATTATATTTTTAAAAATTGAATGTTCATATACAATACTTACTATGCACATATTTTCATAAATAAGCCTTTTCTTAAAATGCATAATAATAAAACAATATCTCTTTTTATTAATTTTGCTATTATATTATTTTGAGTGTGACAGTAAAATTATTTACCACATGATTACTTTATACAATATAACCCACATCTATATATTAGCTTCACGATGTATCCCTCACATAGCAGGTTAAATAGAGGGAACCGAAAAACACAGTGTTAGGACACTCCATTCCCGTTAAGACACTTGTTTCCCACATTCCTCCGAATTCTGGAGATATTGTGTGGCGGAACTCAAAGCAACGCTTTGCCTAGTTAACAGAGGGAGGAATTAAAATATTAAATATTTCATTCCTTCGAGTGGGAATCGAACCTACAATCCTGCTTACAGACGGCCTCGTCTTTTTAAGTATCTTATATATCTATTAAGCTAATATTCGTAATTTTTTAAACATTTTTAAAGTGTTATTCCACACTTAGGAAAGAAAAATACTTATTTAGAAAACGTATAAAAATTTGAACGCAGCGGGACTCGAACCCGCGCCTCCTGGAAACCGACCAGGCGCTCTGACCACTAAGCCATGCGTTCTCGCCAAGCTACGTCGAAATTTTTATACGCTTGTTACAACTTATTTATGTTGTTAG